>JAVYIG010008024.1:0-94193 GCA_035222895.1 Strongylocentrotus droebachiensis
ACAAGATTATGAGAGAAAGAAGACGATTCGCTGTACCGTTCTCGATTCTTAATCCTTGTTTGAATTCAGTCCCCCCCCCCTTCCCCTCCTGAGCGAAGCTTTGACGTTTCATTAAATTATTAGAGAAAGAAGACGATGCGTTGTACTGTTTCTCTATACTCTTAATCCTTTTTTCAAAGGTGTTCTTTGTTCTGCTCCTTTTTCTTCCTACGTCCTCTTCCGATTTGGTGGGGACCTTTTTTTCAAAGGTGTTCTTTGTCTGCTCCTTTTTCTTCCTATGTCCTCTTCCGATTTGGGGGGGGGGACCTTTTTTCAAAGGTGTTCTTTGTCTGCTCCTTTTCTTCCTACGTCCCTCTTCCGATTTGGGGGGGACCGCCCCCCCCCCCCCCTGGCTACGCGCCTGCGGTCAGATAAACACATTTTGATACCTTGTCCGACCCGTAAGCTGAGGGGTTTAAGGCAATAAATTGCGGTCAGATAAGCATTCAGGGCCCGTCTTAGGGCCCCTGGTGGGGTCGAGGCGGCTGAGCCGACCCCGGAAGCTCAGGGGTTTTAGGGCGTTTAATTAAGGTCAGATGAGCATTTTTTGTTATACCCTTATTATTTGATGACACTTGCAGGTCACTATTTGGCGTGGGTTCCAGGGGGCGGAGCCCCAATTTTTTGGGGGGTTTAGGCATTAAATTACCGTCAGATGAGCATCTAAGGGCCCGCCGTAGGGTCCTAGGTGGAATCCAGGGGCAGAGCCCCCGGGAGCTTAGGGGTTTTAGGCATTTAATCACGGTCAGATGAGCATATTTAGATGCCTCATTAATTTGTAACACTGGCAGTTAACTATTCTTTCTTTCTTGCTCTCATTCTATTTTATTTCTCTTTAATATACTTTTTCAAAAAAGTGGGGGGGGGGGGGGAGGGGGGGGGGGGGGGGCGGGGGAGGGAGCTCGAGGCTCCCGTTCCCCGCCCCACCTCGGGCCTGACAAATAGGAATCTCAAGAATCATATTTCTTGCCTGGCTGTAAATTTAGTAATTTGTCATTCTCCAACAAACACATACAAACGTATTTACTAAAAAGTGAGGAAAAATCTCGGAAATTATGTCATTTCTTTCCCTTTCCTTCCTTCTCTCTTATTTGTTTTGATTGGGGGGGGGGGGGGGGGTCAACAGCCTGGGAGGCAAGGCCCTTTCGGCCCCCCGATCTCCTTCTTCCCCCTTTTCTTTTTTTCTTCCTCTTCTTTCTTTCCCTTCTCTCCTCTTTCCCTTTCCCTTCTTTTCCTTTCTTCTCTCTTTTTTTTTTTTTTTTTTTTTTGCGGGGGGGGGGGGGGGCCAAGGCCCGCTCGCCCCCCCCCCCTGGATCCGCGCCTGATGACTGGTATTGGTATTGGCATTAGTATTGGCATGATCATTAGTAGGCTTTCGGCTCTAAAAAATTAAAGGAAGTGCGACAAAAAAATAGATCAAGAAAAAACACAATTTGGCCAATTTCGCGGGAGTTATATTCAAAATAGTCATTGTTTAATGTCCATGATGATATGGAGACGAGAATTAATTGCTTACAGGCATTTAAAATAAAACATATAACCTACTCAATACTCAAAGCAAAAGGCCAACGAGAGGACCACAAGACTATACATAAAACAATTTTTGTAGAAAAACAGAGAATACGTACATCAAATAATTCTCAGACTATCAATTTCTATTGTTATGATCATTTTATATCAATATCATTATCATGATCATCATACTAATAATGGTTATTCTTATAATTAGCATAAGTTATTATTATCATCATTCATGCCTATTATTGTTTTCCACCGTCCAGTAAAAAAATTGTAGTTCTCAGCTAATACCCTTACATTATACTCTGACTCTCTCAGAGTTCAGTTCCTGTAATTATAGGCCAAACCTTTGATCTTTCTTCCTCAAATTATCCATATCTATTTAATGTTCTGTTCGTTATAGCTAGCCAGTGCACAGGTTCCCTGGTTTTCCTCTTTCCTTCTTGATAACAGTTTTTATGAGCAAAATTGGAAATCCCATTTTTGATCATGACTTTGAAAATACCGCGGATCTAGCGCCATCTTATGACGTCAATGCAAATTAGATTGGGGCTGTGTCCGCAGACGCGTACGTACGTGTCCGTATTTTTCAGGTAACTATTTCTCTTAATTCTCCTTTTTAGAGAAATAATTCAACAATTTAGTACCACTATCGTAGACTCACATAAAATGCGGTTTGATTGAGTGTATTTTCATGTCGAATTGGCTATTTTTTAAAGGTTAAATCTTGGTGTTATTTAGACGTGCTCGTCGATGTGTTATGCCAGTGTAGGGTAGTACAGCACACACGAATGCTCGGAAGTGCCATATGTTTTGTACAGGGCGTGCGCCATGATTATCGGCATTTTTCTGGCGTGCCCCCGCCCCGCGGGTGAGGCACGGTTGTACACTATATTACATAGCTGCACGTAAAGCCTATGTACCTTATGCATGGAGTGTGCTAGGAATGTGTGTGTTGTGCGAGAGCTTGCGTAGCTAGCTGTGCTGTGATACATGTATTGAAACTGAACGGACCGTGGGAAACGGTCATTTGTAAACAAGTATGGATGCATGCAGGAGCAGATGCAAGCCAGCTCTGTTTAGTAGGACAGGGAGGCATTATCAAAGTTATTGACAAGTGTCAACTATATCTAGTATCTATATCTAGACTAGAGAGTCTAGTCTAGGCTTATCATATCCAGAGAACCCCACCCATTTTAACATGTTCGATCAGAATGAGATTGAGAATATGGATCAACTCTTTTATTTTGGATGTTGGAATTTTCTCACTTTTGACTTGAGAATTTGAGTTGTTGACAAATGAAGTAGATTCTACACCCCATAATATGATTATTTTTGTAATAATTATTTTTATTTTTTATTTGGGAGAGGGGGAGGGGCAGGGAGTAGATCTATCCTAGACTAGATCTAGATCTACACAGGGATTTTTTAAATATTTTTTATAAATCTCCATTTCAAAATAAAAAATATTTAAATTAAATTCTTCAGAATGATGCCAATGGATCAACCCTTATTTTGGATGTTGGAATTTTCTCACTTTTGACTTGAGAATTTGAGTTGTTGACAAATGAAGTAGATTCTACACCCCATAATAAGTTTATGTCTTTTATGATTATTATTTTTTTATTTGGGAGAGGGGCAGGGAGTACACAGGGATTTTAAAAATATTTTTTATAAATCTCCATTTCAAAATAAAAATTATTTTGACAGTGAATTTACCACCACCATCAGTAGGGGCGGCCGGTCAGAGAATGAGGATCGTCCGCATAAACGAGGAAAACGCAGACAAAATGCGTCTTAAAAATAAGGATTGTCCGCATTTTCGCTGCCTTTTTTTTCTTCTTTGGCGCTCTGCTGGTTTCGGGATCCAGATCCGAGCCCTGGCAATGCGAAAAACGGATTCCGCATAATAAAATCCCTCCAGGGGAGTGTTTCACAAAGACTAAGATCAACTTTAAGTTGGACTTTAACTATGGTAGGCTGTTCATGCCACTTTTATTTATCACCATTTACTGGCATTGGTCTCTCAAGTGACGTACAAATCATTGTCACAAATCTACAGAATTTACTTTTTTTCACAGATCATTATTGAAGGCAAAATATATTATCTAAATATCATAATGGTGAGAGCAACCAGTGGCATGAATGGCCTGCCATCGTTAAGTCCAACTTAAAGTCAATCTTAGTCTTTGTGAAACGCTCCCAAGTTTACCGTCTACTTTTATGGGTAAATCGTGAAATGATGTGAAAGAGGATGTCATATAACCAGGTGCACATAACTACACTCAACTCTGGAAGGATTTTCAAAACAATCGTGTTTGAAGACGAATATTGATGGTTTTCTGTTGTACAATAAAACACAAATTTTGTATTCTTTCATTGATATTCGTCTTCAAACACATTTATTCTGAAAATGAGATCCTATTTTACTTCATCATACAATTGAAGTAAAAGTTTGCCATCAAATATTTTGGGCTCCCAACACTTGAGAGAGGCTTTAAAATTGGAATGTTCAGATTTAATAAGAAATTCTGAATGACCAAATAATTTTTTTTCCAGCCAAATTTGGCTTGTTATATCATGTGCCACGATTTTGAGAGTTTGAGTATTGCCTGCGTTGAATAGCTTAATGACCCGATAAGAAGAAGACTTAAAATGTAATATGCGCTATACAAGAACGGAATATTTATCGTCTTTGTGAATCACTTTTAATTCAGGACATTTGTCGTACACCGGACATGGAAACAGATGTCAATCGGAACCAACCAAGCTCATCTACCATGGCAGACATTGTAAACGTATCGACTGGAGAATCGGATGACAAGCAGTTACAGAGCAGCGATATTCCTGCTGGAACTACCATCACTGTGGTTGATGCGTCACAGACGTCCGATCTTGGAGGTATGGCATTTATGAAATTAGGCCTAAAAAAAAAAAAGTTGTATTACCCTTTGTGACCGACCCAAAAATCTTGAAATCTACCAAAATATATTTTGGGTCTAAAGAGCCTCCCATAAATATTGTTGATATTATATCCTGACTATATATTGCTCCCCTTGGTAATGACTGATAGCCACAAATTTGGCAAGCATGCCAAGAATCATATTAAGAATAAAGTCTGTTATAAAACGTTATATTTTGTTGTGGGGTGAGGGATGTGCCAAAGCTCCTAATCATGGCCACAATGCCCCAAGAATCAAGATCAATAATCCATTGCAAATTTGTACATAAATTAGTTTTTTGTTTGGTTTAACTCAGGACAATTATTTGCACTTTTGTGAGTGATTTTTTTTTCTATTTCAGACAATGCTTTTAATTTTGTTTTATTCATTAAGTTTCAAAGGTTTGTTTTATGATATTGTGTTGGATCTATTCTTTGTTTTTATTTTTTCATATCTCCATATATTTCTTTGCTGTTATAATGCGAGTTAGGATTAGGAAAGAAAAAGTCTCACTGGTTTGGTATAGTGCTGTAGTCAAACGTTTAACCGTCCGGTATCCGACCGCCCATGGCGGATTCCGTTTTCAATTGGACGGTTTCGTTTTCCCTTTTTTTTTTTTTTTTTTTTAGAGTTTCGATTTATGCCCCTCCACCTGGCACTATGTCTGGCAATGTCTCCCAGCTCAGTTATCTGTGTGTTGACTCACCACTCTGAAACTAGAACAACACTTCAATTTGTCTGTCATCTTGGTTTGAAAGAAATCTTTGTAATAGATCTCAATATATATTTGATAATAATAATTCATCCTACTTTTACACACCGCGTATACCACGAGGTTCTATCCTAAGTTCTCTACTGTTTTTAATGTACATTCATGATCTTACACATTCTTCTAAAAACGACATTTTTACTATTTGTGACAAGTTCACAAGCACAAATCGGCGCCTTCAAATGCAGCTCGCAATTAAATAAAAGTCCTTCCCGCCCCCCCCCCCCCAAAAAAAAAAAACAATTTTTTTTATTTTTTTTTTTAAATCGTTTAACCGAAAACCGTCCAGTTTTGACTGGTTAAACGGAATTGGAGATATCCGTGATGTTACAGCACTAGTTTGGTAGGTGGACCCCCCTTCCGTGCAAGTATCAAGGATTAAAAGGAAAATGAAGTACATCATAGAAGTGATAATCACATATCAATGTTCAAAGTTAATAGGATCAATCTATTTTTACAAGGCAGGAAATTGGTAATGAGAGAAACGGTGATAGAGAGAGAGACAGAGAGAGATCAACCACAAACTTTGCCAAGCGAATAAATTATGACATTGACAAAGACAGGAAGTTCGTGTTTTATAGACAAGGGGATAACAAGATCTTTAGGCCGACATATAGTGCTTCAGTATAATTGAAACTAATACTAAATTTAAACATGTTCCTGTTGAATTTCATGCATGAAATCTCCTAAGTATTCCAGGAAAAGGAAATGTCTATTATGTTGGTTAGCAGCGCTTCCTCATTTAGTGGATGTACACTGTACATGTACATACTCTCAATCATGTACAGTTAACAAAGTTCTGAAATACTCAGACTCCTTGTAAATTCCATGTTTTTTGTTGTAACTAACAAATAAAAAGGTGGATTGGTTGAATTATGGCCTTTGTTGAAACTTTTAGATGTAATATTTAATATGTTACATTCTTATGAAACATTAATCAATACAAGTCAATTTTCACATGCTTAAAGGCTTTAAAGCATTTTAAAACTTGGTAAGGGTGCATGTGTGAATTTATAATTTAGTTGTTAATTCAATTTAATTGTACATTTTTTTATCTGGAGCTTGTTTTATATATATCTATTTTTCTAAAATAGAGATTTATCTTTCATATTTGAATATCTTACAGGGCTTTCCAGAGTGTAATAGCTTGCAGCTTTCATGTAGTCCTTCATTTACAGTCAGTCTGATTATATCAAAAAAAATTATCAATTGCCTCTTCGTTTGTCATCTACATGTAAAACTACTGTTGGATCTATTCCAAGTTTTGTAATGTATCCTCTCAGAGAAAAGGTCTTTGCCAAGGATAGAAATGCTAATGTTTTTTTTATTTTTTTTATTTTTTTTTAAATCAGGGTTAGGCTTATCAAAAACCTGTTAACATGCATACAATAAAAACCACCAGACTGATCAAGCAAATTTTGAAGTTAATTTCTGAAGAAGAAAAAAAGACAATTTTCTTTTCTTTTTAAAGGCCAAGTCCACTCCAAAATAAATTATTTTCAATAGAAGCAGAAAAATCAGACAACCAATCAAGAGAAGTTTGAGTAACATCCGATAACTATTAAGGAAGTTATACATTTTTTTTAAAGTATGGAACAATGGAAATCACTACACAATTTGCCAATTTGGTTATCAGCTTGTGACGTCATTGCCTCACTATTTATCAATTGCTTTATATATTTGGTTCCTATCAACTTCCCTTTTTATCCCCAAAACTTGATTTCCCCATGCCTTTGCCCAGGTTATATGATTTGTATCATAATGCGTGCATGACATTTTACAAAATCTTTTATGAACTTTGAAGAATCGATACTTTTTTCTGGATATTGCATATCCATAATTGATGATTTTCATATAAATAGTTTATGAAAATTCACATTCTTCATGATTTAACTGAATTTTTTTCCTCTATATTCTTAATAGTGTGCACAAAAACATATTACTATCAATATAACTTAGATGCTGGTGTGAGGAAATAAGGTTAATTAATAGGGAGAAAATGGGAAATTATATTATCAATATAAAGAAAACAGTTAGTGGATAGAGAGGCAATGGCGTTACAGACTCATGAGTGAGTTGCCAATTTGTCTTGTGATTTTCAAAGTTTTTAATGCCATTAAAAATTCAAAACTTTCTTATTAGTAATCCGATTTTGCTCAAACTTTTTATGATTGGTTTGTCTAATTTTTTGCTTCTATTAAAAGTAAGTTATTTTTGGAGTGGACTTGCCCTTTAAGTGTTGTTATTCTTTGGTTGTTTCTATGATTGCAGGTCTGTTGCAGGCATCCGAGATGATGGAGATTATTACACAGGAGGTGACTACGCTAGCCCAAGCTAACGGAGCTGTAGGAGAGGCTATTACCACTGTAGCACCTATCATGTCACAGAATGGGGGTAAGATCTCGCCCTTCTTGCTAGGGCTTAAATCAAATCATCGGGTGATCATGTCTATTTCTTCTATCCTCTTTTCTCATCTCCTTTTCTCATCTTCTTTCTTCTTATCTTTCCTTCTCTCCTCTCTTCTTCTCTTCTCTTTTTTTCTATCCTTTTCTCTCATCTCCTTTCCTTTTTCTCTTCTATTTTCTTCTCTTTTCTTCTATCTTCTATCCTCTTGCCTCCTCTTCTTTTCTCTTTTCTTCTATCCTCTTCTCTCATCTCCTTGCTTCTTTTCTTCCCTTTCCTCCTCTTCTCTTCTTTTCTCTTTTCTTCTATCCTCTTCTCTCATCTCCTTTCTTCTTATCTTCCCTTCCCTCCTCTTCTATTCTCTCTCTTTTTTTTTTATCTTTTTTTTTTTATCTTCCCTTCTCTCATCTCCTTTCCTCTTCTATTCTCTTCTTCTCTTCTTGTGAATTAATATTTGAAAGAAAAAAAAAGCTTCTGAGTTAATTGATATATTTGTTTAATAACATTGTTCCTCTAGTTGTCCTGCAAGCTTCGGAGCTGATGAAGCAGATCATGGAACAAGTGAATATAAAGCAAGAAGACGGGGATGATGCTCCACAAACGGTCTACGCTGAAATCAGACCACCAGATCGTGAGTACTATTACTACTACACTGTACTACTACTAAGTACTACAATATTATTAATAACAAGTAATAATAATAATAGTGACAATGATAATGATTAGGCCTGAGTCATCACGGGTTTTGCCGAACCCGGGTTTGACTTGAAAATTTCGGGCGGGGACCGGGTACCCGAAATTTTCACCACTGACACTAAAAATCGTATGCATGCAGCGGCGGGAGTTAAGATTCAGTAGTTGTTCTAATAATGCGACGGAAAAGACAGTTACTGCTTTCAAAACAATAAAATAATCAATTGAATTGAATGAAGATGCTTTAAAAAATAAATGGATATCGTTTCAGTTGACGGTAGGTGTTTTTATCGCTCTAAAATTGAGGCTGCAAGAAAGTAATCACGCTTCGATCGTGGTACCGATCGAGTGCGTTCAGAAACGGAAGTGGAAATATGACCCACGGAAGAGTGAGCAAGAAAGTCCCACACCCAAGACTAAAATGTTGATCAGACTATTACAATTAAATCGTAATACTAATAGGCATTAATTTAATTGTCAAAATATATCCACAACATAATGGTTTACCCTTGATATTTTGATGAAGGAAAATAATTTAAAGCTCTTGAAATAACATCGAAGTGCCTTTCGTTCCTTCTAAAAATGCGTGTGTAACGGCAAGCTGAAGTTACGAGTCAAGCTTGATGTGCTTGTTTACATCCCTACACCGTCATCCGAGCTGATCGGAACAATAAGCATTAAACCAATTAAAAAACATCACGTAAGGATTTCAGGGACTCCAATTCAACGAAATTACCATTAAAAAATAATAAGCCTTGACAAATAATACGATAGATATTCATAATATCTTACAGAAATAATGATATTTCATGAGCTACGTACTCGATATCGAGTTCAGCTAGCCATCATTTTGAAATGAGACGTAAATGCCATGCGGCACAGTAGACTGTAGAGGGCAGCATGCATCAGAGAGGGAAAATTCGCGGGCCTTAGATCACGTGATATTCACGTGACTTAGACACGTCATATTTTCCTCTCTGCCGCATGCTGTCGAGTCTACTGCGCTAGTGCGCTGCATGAAAATTATGTCTCATTTCAAAATGATGGCTAGCTGAACTCGATGTCGAGTACGTAGCTCATGAAATATCATTATTTCTGTAAGATATTATGAATATCTATAGTAATATTTGTCAAAGCAAATTATTATTTTACGGTAATTTTGTTGAATTGGAGTCCCTAAAAGTCTTACGTGATTTTTTTTAAATACTTAATGCTTATTGTTCCGATCAGCTCGGATGACGGTGTAGGGATGTAAACACGCATATCAAGCTTGACTCGTATCTTCACTACTTCAGCTTGCCGTTACACACGCATTTTTAGAAGGAACGAAAGGCACTTCGATGTTATTTCAAGAGCTTTAAATTATTTTCCTTGATCAAAATATCAAGGGTAAACCATTATGTTGTGGATATATTTTGACAATTAAATTAATGCCTTTAGTATTACGATTTAATTGCAATAGTCTGATCAACATTTTAGCCTTGTGTGTGGTACTTTCTTGCTCTGTCTTCAGTGGGTCATAGATCTACTTCCACTTCCGTTTCTGAGCGCACTCGATCGGTACCACGAAGCGTGATTCCTTTCTTGCAGCCTCAATTTTAGAGCGATAAAAACACCTACCGTCAACTGAAACAATATCCATTTATTTCTAAAGCATATTCATTTGATTATATTGAAATATAAGTTTGTGAATTGCATATTTTTCGTTCTAGGCCTAGTCTATATTTCAAAATATCAGTGTGAAATTTAATTTTGAAAAACCCGAAACCCGAAAACCAAAAACCGGGTTTCAGCTCGACGGTCGGGGCCCGGGCGGGGACCCGTTTCGACTCAGGCCTAATAATGATAATAAATAGTATTCATCATCATGATAATAATAATAATAATAACATCAGCAATAACAACAACAGTTATATACTTGTAGTTGATAATTATTTTTCAATATTTGTCAAGGTGGTATTTTTAAAGATTATCTCTTTTCGAGCTTTACTCTGAGGATCAAGAAAGACCAAGAAATCTTTAAAATACCACCTGAGCTATTTGTGTTATTGTTGTCTTCAATGTAATATATATCTGAATAGCGCCTTGAGAGGGCCCGGCAGTCCCGAAATGCGCTATAAAAGAAAAAGGTATTATTATGTATTGTAGATAGAGTCCTTTGATTGATCCGACTCATTTTTCTTTTCAAACGTAGAAATGATGATTGAAGATCCTACCTCTGGGCAAGACAAGCAAGGAGGAGGTAGGTCTCTCAATTATGATCTTTAGATTATATTTTTCTTCAATATTGAATTATCAAAAAATGTAAATTCTGTAGATTTGTGACCGATGTCAGTAAATGGTGAGAGCAAACAGTGGCATGAATGGCTTGCCATAGTTAAGTCCAACTTAAAATTGATCTTAGTCTTTGTGAAACACTCCCCAGTTTCGTAATGTAACCAAATTTATGCATTTGCCTTTGTGGAGTGCTTCTATACAAATTATTTCATCCACCTGTTACAAATTAAAATTGCATATATATCAGTTGTTGCTAGGTAGGACAAACCTAATGGCTTGCCCTACCTAACAACATGTAATGTATCCAATTTGCATACTGACTATTAAAATGCAATTATTTTTAACAGGTGAATGAAGTAGATTGTATCAAAGCACTTCACAAAGATATGTGCAATAGATTTGTTCACATTACGAAAATGGCCTATTCACGTGAGGAGGTTCTTTATTTACGATGGTTTCCAAGCAGAACACATGAATGGAGTTTGATCTCCAAAGGTTATTGAATATTTGAATACAAATGATCTATCCCCCATAGCTTGGAAGCTGTTGTTCTGACAACTAAGTGGACTTTTAGACACATTTTCTCCATAACTTTCTGTCCTCAGCTGTTCTAGTTATCTCCTCAAATGATGATACAGTCAAAACTGCTATAGTGACCACCTGTATACAAATGCCACATTTGTTGTTTTCCTTGAAAATGGTTTCTCATTGAATCATGTACTAAAGGAACCTGTCTACAAAGACCACTTTTTGTAGACTTTGACTGTATTAAACAAGTGTGAATTATATGAATAATATTGATAGTTGTATAGTATTCATTTTAGGATGATAGGGTATTTATTTAGTTTTTTTGAGACGATAACTCATTTATCTGGTCTTGTCTTTGATTCGTTCTAGGATTGGTGAACACGTATGCCATGTATGACGAGGAGGAGGAGAGTGATTCACATGAGATGGTTCATCAGCAGTCAGAGAACATGGGTGGTTCCACCAAGGTGCTGCATGTACAGGCAACACAAGAACCAGTCGAAGGAGATCCAAATAGTGTGGAGGCTTCAAGGTAGACATCTCTCTCTCTCTCTCTCTCTCTCTCTGTCAACGCCTCTTTCTGTCTATCTCTGTCTATCTCTCTCTGTCTCTCTCTCTCTCTGTTAAAGGTAAAGACCAGTATTGGTAACGCCCCAATTTCAAAAAATGAAATGGAAGCTCTCATTACCAATCATGTGAAAGAATATGTTTTGACTAATACATGATGATAAAAAATTTGCCGGGAAACCGCCTACTAATTCATATATTTGGTAAATTTATCTCTCTCATGGTCGTGTGAGAGAGATAGGGTAGTCCCATATGCATCTTTCTGTGTATAGTGCTTGTAACTTTACGAAGAATGGGCCAAATTTCTTATCATTTTGATGATTCCAGAACCTTGCAGATGCTAGATGCTAGATGATCAACCTTTTCTGATCGATTCCACAACGTTTCTTTCACAATGCAATCGCATGACCATTACTGGTCTTTACCTTTAATACCTCTCTATCCCTATCTCTCTATCAATACCATTTCCTGTCTATCTCTCTCTCTATCTCTCTGTCTCTCTCTGTCTCTCTCTCTATCTCCACCTCTCTCTATCTCCATCTCTCTCTATCTATATAGATATATCTCCCTCTATTTATCTGCAGTTCACAACTAAAATATCCATACCCCTTTAAAATGTGATATTTTTTTAATAATTTTTATCGTAACTGAAAATGAAAGGTGAACTGGTTAAATTAGGGCATTTGTTGAATACTTTTAGATGTAAGCTTTAATATATCACATTCTAAGAAACATAAATCAGGAGAAATCTATTTTTTTACATACTTGAAAAATTATGAAATTACAAAACTTAGGGTATGAATAATTTAGTTATTAACCCTCTCTCTCTCTCCACCTCTCTCTCTCTCTCCACCTCTCTCACTTTACATGTTATCTCTCTCTTTCTGTCTGTATCAAAATTGAAAGAAAAAAAGTGGAAAAAATGACAATACATTAATATTTTTAATATGTAAGGACAAAGTAAAATGTGATGAAATTTTACCTGAACTAATAACGTAATGTACCTTCTATTTAGGACGTTGACGGTTGTGATCACCAACTTTCCTGACCATCTCAAGACCCAGATCCTCTCCTACAGCTGCATGTCATGCGGGAGTGCATTCAACGAGGTCGTTGACCTCATGTCCCATGTCTGTACTGGTACTGCCCCTCTCATTGCCAATGCCAGCAGTGTGGTCATCAATACAGGTGCGTTTCTTGGTTTGGTTTATTGTTCTGCATTCCATTGTTGTTTTTGTTATTGTGGTTATAAATCATGTAAGGCACTATGAACATGACGGACAAAGAAAGAGGACAAAATATGCAGTTCCTCATTCTACCCTCAACAATTGCTGTGGTAGACAAAAGAACATCCCTTCACTGCTATTATCATGTAAAAATGTCTAGAACAGGTGAATATGCATGTGACACCTGTTCTACACATTTTTACATAATGTCAGTGAAGGGATGTTCCTTTGTCTACCTGAGGACCTGTATATTTTGTCCTCTTTCTTTGTCCGTCATGTTCATAGTGAGGGTATCTTGCATCCTTTCCTATTCCTCCCCCCCCTCCCCCCCCCCCCCCCCCCCCTCCGCATCTCTTATCGCCACCTAATCCATCGAGTCTCCATTACCATGGACTAACCACCTAGCACGTATCATGGCTAGATGCAAGGTACCCCATACAGTGAATACTATTTGTAACTTGTTTATGAGAGAGAGTGAGAGTGAGAGGTGTGTAATTTAAATAATTGTACAGTCAAACCTGCTTTAACGACCACCTGTATTGAAACACCACCTGTCTACAGAGACCACTTTTTTTTTTGTTCCTTGAAAATGGTTTCTCATTGAAACTTGTATGAAAGAAACCTCTCCATAAAGACCATCTACCTATAGAGACCACTTATCTTGTCCCCATTGGATGGTCTTTATAGACAGTTTACACTTTAATTGCACTATGATTTTCTATGATTTTTCTCTCTTGTTCACAGGCATGGGAACCAATACGGACATTGATCCCAATAAGACAGTCATCAGCACTGCCGATCTTTACTACAGATGCGACGAATGCCCCAAGAAATTTGTGAAGAAGCACGAGCTCGTCAGACATAAAAACGCCCATAAAAAGGGAGAGAGTGCAAGGGTAGGTAGAATGAAGGACTCAAATCCAAGTCCAGGGCCCTATTTTACAAAACTGACCATTGGCGGTAACTTTGCCATTAATGGTGGCTTCCATGGAAACCTTCATTTGATTGGATGTTGAATGATGTTGCCATGGTAGTTAATATTGATGCCAAAGTTTACCATCAATGGAAACTTGTATGCAACAGGGCCCAGGGCCCGTATTCAATGCAATACTTAAGTTTTAAAAAAATGAGTATTTTACTTAGTCTTCAGCTTAGATAAAATACTTTGGTATTCAGTTCAATCTTTTGGCTCAGTTTTTAACCCTAAATTGAAGACAGCTATCTGCCAAACTTGCTGAAAAACTGTCCAGATGCATGGTTAATATTATATCCAAATCCCAAGTCCATTGCTTTTATAACAAAAAAGTTATAGTGCTCTAAAGTCGACACTTTGTTAGAAACCAAAATGAGATCTGGATCCAGGTGATGGTCACAATTTTGCAGTCTGAATCATAAAAACAATGGATGGTGGGGTTCAAAATATGCACCCTTCGCAGAGATGCCAACTAGTACGGATTTCCCGTAATTTCTACGGGAAATCGGCCGATTACGGGCGGTACGATTTTCATACCATAAATTCCGGATTTTGCTGATTTTACCGATTTTCAAAATTAGCACTTTAAGGTTTAGCACGTTTAATGTTTAGCACGTACTTTTGACTATTGCAGCGCAGCCAGCCTTGAATCCATGCATAGAAATCCCACAGGGCTTCCGATTGGACAATTTGTTATCTAGCACACCCCTTTCAGTGCATACATGTGCATACAACATGTGCTTCGCGAGCGGGGGCCGGGTGAAATACCTCTCTTGGCCGCGCCGCTACCGCCCGCCCAGCGCCAGGCCTCGCTACGCTAGCGCCGTGTACACTGTCGGATTTCTCACAGGCTGTCACAGCGTTCGTCGATTTTCGTCGACAATCTGAACTCATGTTGGTTGGATTTAGATATCAATCATCATGTCTTCCACAACTAAGAAGCGTGGCAAGAAGTTACAGACTTTTAAAGAAAAATACAGTAAGAAATGGAAATGCATCGTGTAACACCAACTAATGAACAGGTAGACCTATGTTACTTTTATTTAACTTGTTGTGCTATCGGCGTCGCGCTTGCCTGCGGGAGCTGTGCTTGCCAGCGTGCAGAAAAATTTGCGTCGCGCAGAAAATTACGGATTATGTCTCCAAATTACGGATTTGTGCTCTGAAAGGTTGGCATCCCTGCCTTCGCCCCTTCTGTGACCCCCCCCCCCCCCCCCCATCCCCTGCCGACAATCGGGCAATCACTGTATAATAAAAGACTTAGACAATCTAGGCATTAATGATTAACACTAATTTTTCAAAATTATATTGTTCCATCTTTGACATCATCTTCTATTGTATAGGGGAGGGAGGAGGACTGGGAAGTCACACAGAGCGAAGTGGGTCCAGGTTGTGAATCCCATTACCACGTATGTACATTCAACTGTTTCACATTGTAAATCCCGTCTATTATTTTAATCTAAATCTTTTACTATTCTGTGATGTCCTTCATAAGTTTCATATTTATTGTCCATTCAACAATGGAAATTCATCGTGTTACATGGTATTGCAATTCACATATATTTAACATAATACACTCATACAAAAATCAATAGAATAATTTTCGAGTTGACAGTAAACAAAAATAAACAATTAACAATCAAATCAAAGATATAGTTTTTATTTATTATTGGTGGGGGGGGGGGGGGGGTCACAGTAGGGGAGGCGGGTGCAAATTCTGAATCCCACCATCCATTGTCTTTATGATTCAGACTGAAAATCATGTCTATCACCTGGATCCAGATCTCATTTTATGTATCACTTGAGAGATAGCCTGCATTATATCTGAACACACATGTCCTACACAACATACTGCCCCCATTCCAAAATTACTCTTGAATTTAATAAAGGTGGGGGAGGGGGGAGGGGAATAGGGTGAAAGTTCTGAACCACACCATGCACTATGAACATGTTTTAAACAGCAAATTGATGTCCTATTATATGTATTATTTGACTTATATCCTATTTTGATTTCTGAGAATATGTTATATATTGGTAGCTAGGCATATTATTACCACAGCGACAGGAACTAAGAGATAGAACGTTAAAATATGATGCAAATTCTGCATCATCTGACATACTTCCTATTAAATTAGTCATCTGCTTGGTGATAGCATCTCCTCACGATATATTTAAATTTTCAAGGCACTTTGTTAGCCATTGCTAAGGAGGAGACAGCCCTAAGCAACAAAATTTTCCATTTCGGCTTCCAACAAAGTGTCGACTTTAGAGCACTACAACTTTTTTTTGTTTCCGTACAGTTTTTCAGCAAGTTACAAGTCAGCATAATCTATTAAATATGGAGAAATAAGTATTTTGGCCCAATTCATATTCTATGGGTTTAACTCTATATTAAATTTATGTGAGATTTGATATCTATATTTTTCTTCTTTTGTTTTTGTTTAGTTGAAGCACGAATTAGTAAACAGGGTGGAGCTGATGACACCGACAGAGGAAGAAGACGACTTAGTCGACGCGAACATCATCACCACCGAGAACGGCCAATATCAGTGTGCCGTCTGCCTCAAGTGCTGTAAGCGCAAGTTTGACCTCAAACGCCACCTGTTGACTCACAGTAACATCAGGGAGCGGCCGCACAACTGTCCGCACTGCGACAAGCGATTCCTGACGGCCAGTCACCTTAGGCAGCATCTGAGGGCCCACGCCGGCATCAAACCTTTTGAATGTGAAGAATGCGGGAAGACGTTTGCACGCTCGAGCGAGGTCACGCGGCACAAGGTCGTGCACCAGAGAGGAGGAGTCGCCGGGAACTCTATAGAGAACTCTGTAGAAGAGGACCAGGACGCCATACCGGTGTCGGTGGTCTCTGCCATGGGGTCTCTCAGCTATGAATGCACCGACTGTGCAGAGACATTCCTCAATAAGAAAGACTTACAGCTTCACCTGTTTGAGAAGCACACCTTCCAGTGCAAGCAGTGTGCCACCGTGTTCCCGACCCTCGGGAGCCTGGAGCGCCACATGGCTGAACACCGGGAGGAGGTGTACACCTGCATTGAATGCTCCATGGTGTTTGTCCACAAGAAACAGCTCAAGCAACACAACAAGCAGAAGCATCGGGAAAAGCGGCACGGTGAGAGCAGCAGCAGGCACGGGCACAAGCACCGCTGCGACGGGTGCGGCAAGGAGTTCCGCAAGAGCAGCAATCTCAAGAGGCACATGGTGACGCACACAGACCGGGAGAGGCGCCATCAGTGCGAGCTCTGCGAGAAGAGGTTCCTGACCAGTAGTCACCTGAAGGCCCATCACATGCAGAAGCACTCGGAGGAGAGACCCAACCAGTGCGCCTTCTGTGAGAAGAAGTTTGCTCGGAAGCACGACCTGAAGCGGCACATGGCTGTCCACGATGCAGACAGAGAGAGACCTTACGAGTGTGAGCATTGTCAAAAGAGATACATCACGGCCAGCCATCTCAGAGATCATCAGGTTGTACACACAGGTATGAGACCCTATAACTGCGACATTTGCGGGCAGTCTTACACCCTACAAAGGGCTCTGTTGCGCCATTTAAAAGATAACCACCAGATTGAGTCGTAGAAATCGTCACTGGCCTGTGGTCTAGCCCAAGCTATTTATTCATCATGTGTCCCCATACCATACCAAGTAGAATGGAATAAGAGAACTGATCTTAAGAAAATGTTTGATTTTCCTTGATATTTGTTCCGATCTGAGCTGTGTCATGGGTATTGACAATCATAGACTGCTCTGTTCTTAATCTTTCTTATAATCAGTAACGCATGCCACAAAATACATGGACTTGCCCAGTTATGCATCTCATTTAATGTGAGTTGTGTCATTCCATATAGTCACTTGATGAGGCCCCCTCCCCTTCTATGTACATACTTCTAATTCAACTTCATGCACTGTATGCACTGTACATAGCTTTGTCGTAAAATGATTGTATGACACAACAAACATTTGAAAAGTTTTGAGCTGTTTCAACTCAAAAGATTTTGCTTGCAGAATGTTGTATTTCCTAGTACAATGCATCAAATTGGTGTTGATTTTGATCAGTAGTTCATTAGGTATATACCTGTAACCTAGATTTACATGTATTTTCTGATCTGAAAAGAGCCCAGGGTTCCCGAAGTCATTTGCAAAGCCTGGAAAGTAATGGCAACTCATGGAAGTTGTGAGGTGGGGTGGGGGCAGTCATTAACATGAAACATTATATATCACTCCGTGGTATTTGTTTGCCGCTTGGATGCCGCAACCTGTAACAAAAACAAAATTATCTGGTCATGGAAAAAGACAAAAATGGAAGTCCTGGGAATTCATGGAATTTGATTCTCCAATTTCTGTGGGAACCCTAATTTCCCCACACTCTATTTTGTGCGTAAAATAAATAGTGAGTCTTTATGACGATTTAAGGGTCTATATGCACGAGAAACTTGCAAACATTTCAGAATTTGGGGGTCTAAACTTATACTGTGGGCACCTCAATTTCATTGACACCTGCTAACCTTAAGTCCCACATTAGGAACATGTGTGTATGCGAAGCAAGACATCACCCTTAAAGCCCTTCATCTAAAGTCGTTTGTTTTTGTGGTCACCTTGTGATGTTGTTGTGCTGTTGGACACATCGTCACAGAAATACCAAGCATACATAAACCCAATGGAATTTTTCACTTGTTTGTTTGTTTGTTTGTGCATGTGGTTGCCAACTCTCTCCAGGTATAAAGGTGCTTTAAAACGGGGCTGATTCTGCTGTGCCTGCCATCCATCATCTCACATTGCATGATGCCCTGCACAGCGCCCTCTGGAGTCTGGATGATGCCATGCCGCAGGCCGGAGGACTCGCTATGCTGCTTGGTTGGTACACCGGTCGGTCGGTTGCAGCAGTCTTCAAGAGAAGTTCAGGGAGGTGTTTCACAAAGATCCTAGGTTGAACTTATCTTTAAGTTGGACTTAGCAATTATGGAAAGCCGTTAGCATCTTTGAAAATACTTTGTGAAAATTATTTTAAAAGGCATAAAATGTTGATTTAAATCATTCATATTTTCTAGAATCAAGAAGATTTTAATGTTCTTGATGTGGAATTTTTGAAAAGTTTGAAATATTTTTGTTTTGCTTTGGAATATATTTTATTTTAAAGCTACAAATGGCTCTCCATAATGTTTAGTCCAACTTAGAGTTAAATTTGATTTAGAATCTTTGTGAAACCCCCCCTGTTCTGGGAAAGGTGGAAGATTACTTGTGAGCTTATTCCTGCGTTTTGTGTAAGTGTGGCAGAATATCATAGAAAAGTTTTCCTGTGACTCCTCAAATGCCCTGATATTAGAAGTATAACAAGAAATAGTTTAAATGTTTAGACGAATCTGTCATGCCTCATGTTTATGTAGTCCCATATACACATTTTTGTGAAGAGTGCATGTGACTATCAGCTAGACTGGGCCACTTCCTTATCATTTTAATGATTCCTAAACCTCACAGTATACACTTATACTCACCTTTTCCAATCACTTCCTGACAGTTCTTTGGCAATGTAATAACATATTCACATGATCAGGGACCTGTTTCACAGAGCCTTTTTTCATTGACAAATGACAAAAATCAGTTACAAATCTGCTGATAACCAATCAGAGGCAAGGATTTCACTAGCTCATAACAAAAACTGTCATTTGTCACTGATGACAAGTTTTTTTCTTCAGAATAAGGCCCAAGGGTCCGTTTCACCATAGACGTAATAGAATGGACTATCGACGAAGCAGTTTCTTTGATCCTATGAGTTCCACCGGCAAGGTTTAAATTTCGCGCCGATGCAAAAACCCAGCGGTGGTCCCACCGCAACCCGACAGCTGGATGCGATCACTTGCGCAATCTTGCATAATCGCAACAGCAAGCTCGCGATTTGGGGTTGTTCGCTGCTCCTTCAAATCGTTGAGAACCTAGTGTTAAATTGTATGAGCGCTCTCCGCCATGCGGTCGTAGCGAACATGTTTTCGTCTTTGTGCCTGACGATATTATTGTTATTGCTTTCAGCGTTGTATTTATACTAACAATTATTATTTATTTCGATGTGTGTATTGTTCCATAATATATATTTTTCTTGTACTCATGAGTCATGTGTTGTATATAAAGTAATTAGAAGGGCAGGATTATCATATTAGATGACATAAATATGGAAGAACTTTATGATTATGATGGGCAGTCCATATCGACATAGTCTAGACGACGGAAATGTTGAATATTTTGCAATGGTCAATTCCCAAATTTACGGACACAGATATTTATCCTAATTTCTAGATTCTCAAAAAAAAACGTACACATATAGTAGGCCTACATCAAGATAAAATAAGATAAAATCTGAGGGAAGAAAAAAAAAAAGCAGTCACTCTCGGATTAACAAGTCCAAAATATAACTTGAAAAAAAAAGCACCCGCCGATCTCTATCAATGGGACTACATGTGCAATTTGGATTAGACAAAGGCACGGCAATTTAGTGGTCATGATGCGAAGAAATCACGCATTACCACAGATTTTCTGAGCACTCATGAAAAACAACCCCATTCTTCCAATGCCTACAAAAAAAAACGCACGCAAACGCAACAAATAACGAATGATTGTATTCGACAAACGAAGGATTTGTGATCACCACAACGTCGTTGGTTTCACAGAGAAATCAACGGAAACAGGAGAAAAAAACACTTTTTAAACTGTATTTTGTAAGCTCTTGTGGTGACTTTCCTTGCTTATATGATGAGTTTGCTACACACCAACACAAATTCGTAAAAAATCGAAGAAATCACCGATTTCAACAGCTTTTTTTGCAGATTGGCGAGCATGAACAGGACGTAAACCTCATATTTACATCCGGGGCACTATAGACGTAGTATTTAGCTGCGCATGGGCAAAAGGCTCTCCTGTCACGATTCATTCATGAAATGAGAAGCGCAAATCGTGGGAAGCATTGGTCAGTGCGAAGCGACTTGGCTGATAGAGGGGGGCAAAATCCCGGTGGATCTCATAGGACCAAAGGACCCTTATCGGAGCTTATCAAAACATGCCCGCAGCGTTGCGGTCAGACTTAAAACATAGAGGAAAGTAAGACATAAGAACAGGTGGTAGCTATCATTACTTTTACTACTCTTGCCGTCGATAGTCCATTCTATTACGTCTATGGTTTCACAAAGCCTTTTTTCAGTGACGAATGCCAAAAGTCAGTGACATATCTGCTGATAACCAATCAGAAGCAAGGATTTCACTAGCTCATAACAAAATGTCATTTGTCACTGATGACAAGTTTTGTGAAATAAGGCCCAGAACTCTGCTTTGTCTAGCCATGTTCACACTCAATGCATGGCACTGCCTCGAGAAACTGCCACAGCAAAATAAATTCCTTTTTACTCGTAAATAAACAACAAAAGGGGGTGACAGAATGGAGCTGTGTGCTACAAAGTCCCATCATACTGTTTTATTTTGCTGCAGCTATTTGAGAGTCTCCAACAAGGCGTCAGGTCATTTAGAATTCATCAAAGATCCAAACCCTAAGCCAAAATCGACTTACCATATCTACTCTCTCTTATTAGCAGGCTTGAAGCTTACAAATTTCAACTCCAGCCCCCTTGCCCCCCCCCCCCCAATTGGGAGTTTGAAGCGGGGCCCTTTGACACTAAACATTTTAATCTAGGCACCTTGTTGAAAGAAAGGACTGAAGAGGGAGCCCTGTTTGTTTGAATTCTTGCCAGTGGTTTTGGGTACACAGGTTTACAAGGTGGGCAAAAAGAAAAGAAACAAAAAGTGATATTTTGATTTTTCACCTATTCCAATCATGATTTATACAAAAAGATAATTTTTTTTAATTTATTGGATTTGAGTTAAATCCAATCTCGATTTCTTGCAATCAGATGGGAATGAATTCTGACTTTTATTTAAATCTGTAATATTTTTAGCTTCTCTTTGAGTTTGCTTTATTGGCAAGCAGAACACCTTCATTCTATTTATAACTTTTTGATATTCAAAATGTAGTACACATGCTTGCTGGTCATTGACGCTAAGATTACGAAGCACCTTATAAAAATTAGTTCAATATTTTAAATTTAGTACGCTTACATTCTCGGCATTCATTGCTAACACTTTGTAGTGCTTGTGTCCTTTCTGTTTGATTTGTTTGCTGTGAATGTTAATGTATCTGAAAAATTAACCCAGCAGGGGTATTAAAAAGAGTTGATATTAAGCACAACTTATGATATCAATCACAAGTATGTACATAAGAGATAGGAGATTGCAAACTTGCGATTGATTTGGATCAATCACAACTCTTTGCAAGACCGGGCCCTGATCAGAGTTTTTTCAGAATCAATTATTCATCATCAAATTGGCACAAAATATTTGTATTTTCTACATTGCGATAGCTAAAGAAATATAGATATATATATATCAAATGCACAACTAGCACAAGTGTGAATGAAAAAAATTTAACAAGAAAACTGCTCATTTTTACATGAAAATAGTGGTTTTATATTTCCCTTTGTGTTACCAATTTAGAGATTTCAATGATTCAGAGTACCATTTTGGCATGTAATTAATATCATACGAGAAACGCAAGTATCAAAATGAGATTACAAATAGGTTGCTTATGATTACAAACATGTACGTTCTTTAGCTTTACAAACAATTAGAACTTGGCATTGGAGAGATCAGTTTGTACCTTCATAACAGAAATAACATGAAATATTCTTCATGCCAAGAACTTATATTAGGAAACATAGCATAATTTGTGATTGAATGTTTCGTATGTTTTTATAATAATTTTTATGATAGTGAATTTTAAAGTTAGCTGGCATGTACACATTTGAAAAGCTGATATACTAGATGATGTTTGTCGAGCTGTTTTATATACATTATGTGGTGTGCTATTATTGATGTGTTAGAAATATATTAGTTTGTATCAGTACAGATCTTGTCTATCACCTCCGTGGCATTGGCAGGTTTGGGAATTAGAGCGTGTGTGCATCAAGAAATCTCTATAAAAAACTTTATTGTTGTGCTCTGCCTTTTCTTTCACATTCGGGACATTGTTGTATAAATCTTAGCATCGATGGTAACTTTGCCATTTCAAATTTCAAATTTCAAATTTATTCATGTTTCCAACAAAACATTACAAATCAATTATAAGCATTTAAAACAAATTTAAGAAATACATGTTGGAAACAGGGGGGTCCACTAAAAAGCAATGCTTGTACAAGTGTGAACACCTCAAATGAAACCTAGATTTGATTGGCTGTTGAGTAATGTTACCATGGTAGTCAATATTAATGGTGAAATAACCATCAGTGGTAAGTTTTATGCAACAGGATCCTGGTACAATTGACCAAAAAAAAATGAAAAAGTCTCTTACCATTTTGGGTGTCAGACCTGGGACCCGTTTCACAATTCAGTGACGATCTGCTGATAACCAATCAGAAGCAAGGATTTCAGTAGCTTATAACAACACTGATGACAAGTTTTGTGAAATGGGGCCCTGGTTGTACTTCAAGATTTGTTGTGCATCAGGTGACAAGAGTTGTATGTTCCTGTAGAAAACAGATCTTATAAGCATCACTATTTTTTTCTTCTTCAAAACAATTAAATGAATGAATGCTTGTTCAGATATGGTATGGTAAGCCTTCGCCCACAAAAGACAACCTGCCACTTCTTTTTAACGTGTAAAAGGATTGGCAACGGCACGCAACAAAGAACTTCACCGATAACACTGAGCTCTGTGTTATAAGATGATGAAATGTGAAGCGTTTTATCCTTCACATCATCTTACAAAATCAAGCGATTTTGCTGCATCAAATCTGAACGAGCCTAAATGTTGAAATTTCCTTATTCTGTTATTTTTAGTTAATATTACATTTAGCTATCCTGTCGTGGATGAATCGTGATTATATTTATTACTGCATGTATGAGAGTCAAATTATTATACGGCTGTTTGTATTTGTATTGAAGTGCATTATTGTACCACTGTGAAGCAGAAATTGAAGCATTTTGAAATTTTTTAAATATTTTGTATATCTCCAGTATGTGAGAAACATCTATCTGTAAATTTTGAATTAGTGTATAGGGCTGTTTGTTTACTATTACTGTTACACATTGGTTAATTGTGTTTTGGTTGTATTTAGTAATAGTGACGTTACCTTTATCGAGTGAGGCACAATTGAACATGTCAAGGATAAGAAATAAAGTGTTTTAGTTTGGATAGAATGCAATTAAAATGATTTTCATAATATGATACTACGATTGAAAGCTGGTTAAGGGTTTTGTGAGCGTTTGCTGTTAGTCCTGCGTTCATTCTACAACAGGTGTGCGGCTGCTCCCTTATGTAAAACATACATACAGCCAACAACTAAATTATTCATACCCCTTGGAAATTTGATGTGTATTTTGTGTGTTTGTAACTCCAGAATGAAAGGTGGATTGGTTGAATTAGGGCTTTTGTTGAATAATTTTAGATACAAGCTTTGATATGTCACATTCTCATCAAATTTGAATTGGGACAAATTTCCCACACACTGAAAAATTACAAAACCTGGTAAAGCACCAAGTCTAAGGGTATGAATTATTTAATTGTTAACTGTAACTGTATAAGCTGGCAAAGCTATATGTATTTACATTTCTTTCTGACGACTGAGTGACGAGTCATTTATTACATGATTATTATGTTTCATTGTAAAGTAGAAATTAATATTGAAGATTTATCTGTTTTTCCAAATTTTCTCTATTTATAGAAAATAGGAATTGTTTCAATGTTTGACCATTTTGCCATGTAATATATGTAAATATGTAATAAAAATGAAAGAGGTTAAACAAACAAAGGATGCTAATTTCGGTATATTATACATCAACAAAAGAAAACAAAATTGCATGCCTGTATCTATGTGGATGCACATATTATGTATTACTTGCTATTAATGCTTGTTGAAATAAATCTTATAAAACTAGGATACTTTTGTACATTTTGTTTGATTCAACTGTATTTTTCAGTTTGATCATTGAAAATACGTCTCTATGATAACAACAATAGAGCCTCAGAGATAAAGGGCTGACAGAGAGAAATGGACCATTTAAAATTCAATGATCTAACTCTTCCTTGAAACTGGTTCAACATATTTTCTTTACATCATTGCATCAGTCTTCATCACTTTGCATTTGAACCACTCTGTTCATGATATGAACCATATTATGTTCGGCAGCTTCAGTTTTTGCAAGTGCTGTACGATTGACTTGTAGAAAATGAGCAAGATAGAGAGAGCTAGAGAGGATGAGATGGAATAGAAGCTGGAGACAGAGAATAAGGAGAGAGGAGGGGAAGACGAGGGAGGTAGAGAGACAGATAGAGAGAGAGAGAGAGAGCATGGGTAAGAGGAGGGGGAGGAGGAGATGGAATAGAAGCTGGAGACAGTAAGGTTAGAGGAGGGGAAGACGAGGGAGATAGAGAGACAGGTGGAGAGAGAGTGGGGCAGGGGAAGAGGAGAAGGAGGAGAATGTGGAGAAAGAAGAACAAAAATCGAGAACAAGGAGGATAATAAATTAGCCGAATGGTATATGATGTGTGCAACAAATAAGTAATCCATGGTATAATTTTAAGTATTATGATTAAGTTTCATGATTAGTAATTACCAGAGTGTGATGACCTAATTTATTGTCCCAATACCCAATCCTTAATTTTTTTTATTTTTTTATTTTTTTTAAATTTTGTCATTCTTCAACGTAGGCCTAGATTAACCTTTGAAACCAAAATTTGGGGCAAATAGCCTACTGGTACTGTAGGAGCCTGAATAAAGATATAATTGTGGAATATGATCTTGCATAACAATGAGACATTCAATTGTCCTCTGGAAGAATGAAAAAGAAATTAAGGCAGAAGGTATATGAAGGCAAAATAAAATTGTTTCCTAGTTTCGCTAATTAAAAAAACCCCGGATCTATCGTTAATGGTATTTTTGATAAAAGTGGGATCCATGTTTAAGGATCTCTTGTGAAAAAATGACACATTAGAGCGGCACACCCCCGTATGTCCTGATATGTGAGTACACCCCCCCCCCCCCTCTTCATGCCCCTCGATCCTTCGTTTCGTCGACCCTCATATTATGTTTTTTGTTAAAAAATGATAAGAATCTGATTACTGGGTAATAAGCCTAATATTAATGTATTTCCAGCCCCCGAAGTAACAAAAGACATACATTATAACATATAAGCCTCATACAAATTACAATAAGAGAGCATTTGTCTCTATATATGCAGGAACAAATTTTACTATGTGCATGTACGTAGTATATAGTTCTCGATGTAATTATGTTCCCAGGCAAGCGAGCTAGCAAAATAGGTACCCGCCCATTTCTGCTTGTGTTTGGAATCATCCATTATATCAGGAGGGTCCTCTGTAAAAGTCACGTACATACATGCTACCAAGAATTGTATAAGCTACATAAAGGCTCTTGCTGGAAAAACACAAAACAAGTATTTTGATTCTACTGTGTTGTGTTTAATTTTGCAAATTGTAACAATGTAAAAAATATATATAATTATTCCAACAACAACAATTACTATCCCTAAAATATAAAAATGAAATATTCCGGAAGTTCAATTTCCCGCGAAATGTTTAAAGCCCCGCGAATTTTAATGAGCTGCAAACTGCGTGGACTGTCAAATCTGTCAGATTGTAAGACAATCTGTCCTTATTTTGGTGTCCTTACCTTGTGCTATCTATACTAGTTTTCCTTGAAGATGGCGCCCAATAAAAAGGTAAATCAGTTTTAAGTATGATCTACTAAAAACAGAATTTATCGTGTAATTTTGTGTAAGCTTGTAAGTTGTTGACTTGTGCTCTTGGTGTTATTGTGCGTGTGTGTTGATGGCAAATGTAGAAAACGTGATCCGCGTGTAGACTTGTGACTTCGTCGGACAGCGCGGTGTCAGGCGGCGGCAGTGTAGGCGTAGCAAGTCCTTCCTCTACCCGCCGGGCTCGGGCTCGGCCCGGCCTGATCTGGTCTTGCTTTTCCCCCATAGTACTTGGATCCTAGATTAAATTCCTCTTAATACTCCATAGGCTGATAGGTGCCAGTGATAGGGTCTAGATCTAGTAGTAGTAGAAGACTTTTGACTGGTGCCTGGATTCTGGAAGTCGGTCAAGCATCGATTTATTTCAACCAAAACCAAAACAGTGTGAAGATTTGATTCAACTTAAAGTCAAAACAAGTCAAGATTAGATTATTATTTATATTGAATACTTGCAACCTAACTTCCTAAACATGCAGTAGACCCTAGACTAGATCATAGAATCTACAGTTAAATTTTAATACTGGGGTGAAAGTAGATCTAACTTAGTCTTAGGTCTAATTTAATTTGCTTATAGACCCTACCTTCCATATGATATTTGATGCACTGGTTTAGACTACATTACAAAAACACTGCTCCCCACTTTATGAGTTTCAGATGTATTGTAGGTTTTGCCGGGAATGCAAATAGACTCTACACACGCTGTACACGAAAATAGCTGTTTTCACGCAATTTCATACTTAGGTCTAATTACGTTGTGATAATATAATGAAAGGCAAGATGTAATTAGTTTAGCATCGAAAGGCGCACGCATTGAGTTTGTTAAATTTAGCGAACTCCCTGTGCTCGCACCTACTTTAACTATAATCGCTATCTGCAAGTAGATCTAGTTTACATCAGTTAAAGATGAAGTTGAGTTCTGGTCATGCGATTGCATTGTGAAGAAACAGGTGTGGAATCGACCAGAAAAGGTTGATCACCTAGCATATAATAAGAATTTGTGTGTATTGCAAGGTTCTGGAATCATCAAAATGATAAGAAATTTGGCCAAGTCTTGGTAATGTTACAAACACTGTACACAGAAAGATGTACATGGGACTACACAAACTCGTGGCGTAAAAAACCTACCCCCGAGTTTTACGATGTTACATGACATATTCAGAATATGAAGGCATTTGAAGAGCCATGCTTTTCAGGGAACATGTCTTATCTGATGTTCTTCCACACTTGCATAATAAGAATGATAAAGTTTACAAATTATTTTTTACCTCTTCCCAGAACTCAACCTTCTCTTTAGTTTCATATGTTCTATACCATTTCGTTGTACATTTAGAACTGCACGGATTTGCCTGCCATGTTCACGGCGGATCTCTTCTGTGGCGAGGCAATTGATGATGAGACGTACGAGGAGAGGAGACGCAAGAATATCAAAGAAAATCAAGCGATGGTATGTAGTATAGTTTACCACACCTGGGGGGTGTTTCACGAAGATCCCAAGTCGAACTTTACTCTAAGTTGGACTTAAATATTACGGAGAGCCATTTGTAGCCTTAAACTAAAATATATTCCAAAATGAAAATTCAAGTATTTTAGACTTTTAATAAATTTCACATCAAGAACATGAAATCTCTTCGATAATAGAAAATATGAATGATTTGAATCAACATTTTATGCCTTTTAAAATAACTTTTACAAAATATTTTCATAGATGCTAACGGCTTTCCATAATTTTTAAGTCCAACTTAGAGTTAAGTTTGATTTGGGATCTTTGTGAAACACCCCCCTGCTCATTCATATATTTGCCACTCTCCACCCAGGTGAAGCAGTTGCCCAGTAGAAAAAGACATTTCTGGAATGTTTTTAAGCATTTAAAGCCCACCGCACACTGCATGCTCTGACTGCAATCCAATTTGAAAGAATTTGAACTTGTATTTGATGTGAACAATCAGTCAAGTATTTATTACAAAACTGAATATCAAGGGATTTCATTCTTCCTTATTTTCTTCCACCTGCTTTGTAGCAGGAGTTTTTAATGACACTTTCATGAATTTCATTTTTTTTAAATATTTAAAAAATAGTGTAATCAATAAATTTAGACCTATATGAGCAATGATTATATTATGTCCAGGTGCATGTGTAAAAAAACACTTTATTTTGTCATTATGGATTATCATTTTTGT
The DNA here is from genome assembly GCA_035222895.1 of Strongylocentrotus droebachiensis. Taxonomy (NCBI): domain Eukaryota; kingdom Metazoa; phylum Echinodermata; class Echinoidea; order Camarodonta; family Strongylocentrotidae; genus Strongylocentrotus; species Strongylocentrotus droebachiensis. Next base: position 28,935 of record JAVYIG010008024.1, read on the forward strand.
GTGCAAATGGGATAGGCCAAGATGATCTAAAAACACAATAAATCTCTTTTTGGTTGCTGTTATTTCACTATAACATGACAAATCGTTTTACTCCACCAGAAATGTTGAGCCATATTATTTCAGATATATTGCTTCTCTATTCCAGCTCACTAAACTTCTTGCAGACATCAAGGACCTGCCTGGGCTTCCGGACTTGCCAATGTTCAGACAAGCTCCTGCGCCCAAGGTAAGTTGTGCGGGGGCTCGTAGAAAACAGTCAATCATCTTCCTGTAGCTCACTAACGAATGATGACATTGAGTCTTTGCAATTTGAAAAGTGTTGCTAAATTAAGGAGTGAAGAGGCTCATCAAAAAAGAGCCTAGTCATTCCAAATTCTCTCAATGAAATTATACAATGAGGTCTTTTTGCCCTGTTATTTACTACAAAAAGCAGAAATTAAAAATTCAGGTAAGTTTATGTGGTAGGACCTGGAAGTGAACCAATTGTAAATGGAATCATAATTTGTTTCTGGGGATGGGGGCTACTGATATGGTTGTCCAGTTGTCTGGGAGTAAAAGCTCAGAGAAAATTTGTCCTAGAATAAAGTAGAATATGACGATCTTCCATTCATAATTTCTTTTATACTACTCCTTATAGAAGCTAGTCAAGCCAGTCAAACCAAAGCGATCTCTTGACATAGAGAGAGCCAGCCCATTGAGGAGGAACCCCTCACGACATGCCAGGTACAGCCCCTCCAAGGACTCCCCTAGCAGCAGAACCAGGCTGTCGTCACGGTTACAACGGAAGCGAGAGGAGGAGGGTGATGATGTCTTCCCTATGATGCCCGGACAGGTAGGGGATGCTTTTCACATACCCACCCACCACCCCCCCCCCATAAGGGACAGTTTTTCTTAGTGTGGCAAGAGTGCCTACATGTATATCTGCACATCACTCTTAACTGCACTTTTCTTGTTTGTTTGTTTTACATGACTTCAAAGAAAGCATTTGTATGCTTGTAAGTAAGCACCCAGGGGACTGATGGCTTTCAGTCCTTTCCAAGGGACTTGGTAATGAGGATCAATGCCTTACCAGAGGGCACTAGCGCTTTAACTTGGGACCTGGGACCTCCCGGCTATCTATATTTTGTATTTAACTGTTTTTAATGAAGAAAAAAAAAAAATCAAAGGAATAAATCTACATTAATGGTAGCTTGTGTGCTGCCAGGAGAACTTAACATGAACTTTTAAAAACTTTATTCTCTTTATAGTCTATTTTCTCATACATGTACTTTAATGCTATCGGCCAATGTTGCAAGACCCCATGACTTTTTGCATATATTCAGTTAAAGGTATCAAATTTTGAATAAATAATTTTGTATAAGGTTGTGTATTTAAAAAAGGAAGTATCAGTTCTTACAACTCATCATTCACTTGTGGTTCTGTCTTAACTCAGAAATTGGTCATCAAATTTGGGCCGTCACCAGCCAGTCGTAAACGTCGTTTGTCTGATGGAGAATCGGATGTAGAGAGCAGAGGCGATGAGTTTGAGATCTTTGAGGTAAGATACTGGTATCACAGAAACCTGTCTATAAAGACCACCCAAGGGAGACAAGATTAGTGGTCTTCATGTACAGGTCCCTTTATTATTTGGCGTCACCTGTGCCAGGGTGGCAAAAGTGAACTGAATCACTGTAACCCTCGGGTCTCTCCTCCCGGTATAACTGATGGGGGGTGTGCAGGTGGACCACTACACCGGGGTTTCCCCCTACTCTAATACAAATAGTGCAGTCTTTGTAGACAGGTGGTCACTAAAGCAGGTTTGACTGTTTCACAGAAACCAAAACTGCCTCTGGGATCACCATCTTGTGTGATGCAGTTCAAATATATTTTAAATTGTGCAATTATTATCTAATTGTTTTTTGTCATATTTTGTGTGACCTGAACACAAGGGAACTCATGGAAAGGTTGGGTGTGGAAGAAACTGATGAAAATGGATTGAGATGGATGGGTCATGTGTTTGAGAAGGGAAGATGATGAACCTGTGAAGAAATCGTGGGTATTAGAAGAGGATGGCATAAGAGGGAAAGGAAGACTGAAGAATTCAAGGAAAGATGTGTTGAAAGAAAGAAGTAAGGTTGGTCCAAATGAAGAGGATGCTCAAGACAAGAAGAAGCGGAGGGAGTGAGTGTCATAAGAGAGAAAATGCTTATTTTAACAAATGATGATGATGATGGTACAAAAACACACCAAAAATAATAACAAGAATGATGAAGACAATAAGCTTACCTATTGTGGCTACAGACACAGAATTAAGAACGGCAGGTTTTCAAAGACCCTATTTTTGGTTATTTCCAATCTAAAGTTAATTACGTTTACCTTTTTTCTTCAAATAGTACGTTTTGTGTTTGTATGTTAGGCCCTGCTTTGGCAGATCCATAGTCCTGGGCCATGTATGCTATATTGTGATAAATGGCTGTATAATTATGATGTATTTGCACCACTGTCTAATTTGTTAATGAAATAGATGCTGACTATTTGTTACTCCTGATTTTGTTAACAGGATGAGCTTCCTCTAGAGGAAGAGATCAGGAAGGACGATGAAGGGGAGAGCGATGAGGAGTATGAGGTGCCGACGCCCACCAAGAAGAGGCGTGGCCCTACCTACAATACACCACGCCATCCCGATGACATCACAGAAGAAGAACTCAAAATGGTGGCAGACTCTGTGAAGGATAAGAGTTATGACTCTGTCTATGTAAGTCAATTTTGTGCTTAAAGAGCAATAGAAGATAGTATTATCATTGAGCTGTTTGCATAAAATAGTAGCAATTGCTTCAATTTTAAGCAATTGCTTGTCAAGCAAAGAGATCAAGCTCAAGCATTTGCTAGCTTTGTGCCTTCAGCAAATAATTGCTTTAACAGTTTCAACAATAGCGCCATCACGCCCGTAATACATTTCTCATTACGTTATATTAAAGGGATCGTTTAACAATGTTAAATCTGAGATACACGGTCCTACATGTTACCAGTGTCTGTGATCTGGTGTAATATTGAAACCCTAAAGAAATCGCGCTTCAAAATGATCAAGAAGTGCCTCAAAAAAGTAAAAAATCTTTGAGTGACCGGTCTTACCATACTCGTTTTCCCCAATAGACTGTAGTGTTATGAAAACCGTTCGGTGAACGGTTTTCAAAATTTGCAATTCCAATCATTAATATCTTGATAATCAGACAGGCGATCGGCTTGTAAAAGTCATAGAGTTCCTGACTGACCTAAAGGTTTATAATTATCATTGCAGCATGAGCTAAATCAAGGATTATTTCTAAAGGATCTAAGACAAAGTTACTGGATCCCTTTAATCTGTGTGTTAACCACTTAATATTCTCCTTGTAAAAACAATGATTTCCAATAGATCTCAGGAGCAAATTCTTCTTAATTTATTCTACTCCTGTACAACTCTGGCTTTTCTCTTACAAGCATGAACATAACGTGAAGAGGTATGATGGAACTTGAAAAAACTTGAAATATTGATTTAGTTGTATTTTCTTTCTTTCTAGGGAAGCACCTGCCACCAGTGCCGTCAGAAGACCGACGATATGAAGACCATCTGTCACTCAGCAACCTGTGTGGGGGTCAGAGGTCAATTTTGCGGACCTTGCCTGAGGAATCGCTATGGAGAGGATGCTCGAGAAGCCCTGCTAGATGAGGTGACTAGAAACATGTGATTCCAAATTAAGCAAAAAGGACTTGGATTTGATTTATTTATTTCTGTTTGATTTTCTTTTTCTTTTGCATTTTTACAAATATATAACCAAAAAACAATGCAAATTTACACATGACAAAAGAATATATGTAGAACAAAGTAAGGCTGGCTGTAATTAATCAAAAACATCAAACGGGAGGGTTGACAAAGTAAGCAAAGCTTGATAGCATGACTACCCTCAATGGATACATAATAAATAACAAGAATGAATCTATTTTCACTTTAACCGATTGCCTACTGGAACTCGGTGGTTCTTGTATTGAACCTATGGGGAATATAATAATTCAGTAGTCAAAAGGTTACCATTAACTACCCAATCCTTGAAACTTGTTCAGGAGGTATAACAGGAAAGAAAAAAGTACATGTAACAGTTTTTATTCATTTTATTGCGAAAAAAACACAATCACCTTAGACATAGCAATCTTATTTTTGTCACAAGTTCGCGAGTAGTCTTTGATCAAATTTTCTGACCTGTGGCTGAAGACGGTCATAATATCTCTGGAAATGAAGCCAGCATGATCAAGACGAGTGACACTTGTAACTTGTAGTGAGTGATTCGAGTAGATTTGACTGAGATTTGCTTCCTTGCTGATGGTTTACATTGATCTTCACCACCAGGGTGTGTGTACAGATCAGTGCATTGTCATACCACTGATCTTGTTTCCCAGCTTTGGGTTTCTGTTTTGGGCGTTGCCATAGGAATCGACAATCGGGATGGACTTTAACCATGTATTTTTTAACGATTTTGACCGGACACACCTCATTAGCATCTCCACGGGCGTGCATTTTTCCACCCTGGCTCTTACAGGAATCTGAGGCATGATTTTTGGTGGCTAAGTTGTCAAGTAGATATTCAGACTCTGAGATTTCATTGTGTAGTATTAGGTCAGTTTTTCTCATATTTCGCAAATTCTCCATACCACGATTTGCAAATTGTAGCATACAGGCAATGAATGCTCTGCGCTAAAGACCACTGGGCTCGAAGTCCAAATGTTCATTGATTTTATTCTAATTGGAGGGTAGTGTTTCACCTCCGCTTTGCCAATTGATTTCAGCTTTATGAGTATGCGTTACTTCTTCTGTCGTGAAATGATTTATTGTTCGATTATATATCATGTTACAATGAATTACACTGTCTCTTTGAGGTCCGATGTTTACAAGGGCGTTACTGTTTTTTTTCTACCAAAGAAATGTAACACATGTTTTGTATACTCACAGACCTGGACATGCCCACCGTGCCGAGGGAACTGTAACTGCAGCTTCTGTCGCAAGAAGCAAGGTCGCAATGCAACGGGTATCCTCATCCATCTCGCCAAGCATAATGGGTACCGCAGCGTCAAGGACTTCCTAGAAAGGTAAGAGGGGTTTGGGACAGAGTAAGAAAAAAACAACTTGGTTATAAGCAGGGCTCCACTCTTAACAGGTGCCCAGGACAGATGAGTGCCAAAGGTCTTAGTCCAGAGCCCCAGAATTTCAAAAAAGTTTTAATCTGGACCCCCTACAGGAAAAGTTAGTGTGGAGCCCTGATCAGTCCTAAGGAATATCTTTAATCCAGGCTTGTGTAATTGTGAGAGATGATAGGAGCAAATTGTTTGATTACACAGTTAGACTTCATTGTTGTCACAGATGATGTAGACATAAATGTACTAGGGCTAAAAAAGAAGACAGTAAAAGCGCCTTGATGAAAGCTTGAGATTTTCGATCATTTAATCTGTGATCTTCGTCTGGAACGATACTTCGCTTTAAACCCTAGTGCATAATGTGACTCCAGCAGGCTTCGTTTAATTATTTAAAGATGATAAGTGGAGGTGTAATGGCATAGTGTTTTTTTTAACTTGACATTTGATCCAAGTGTTGAGGGTTCAAATCTCAGCTCGGCAACAATGTCATTTCGCAAGACATTAATCCACATTTGTCCACTCTCCACCGAGGTTTAAATGGGTACCTGGCAAGCGCTGGGGCATAATACTGTAATTGCAGGGCCTCTAGAAGAACAACATTGAAGCTGATTAGGCTTCTCTGTGTAAATGATTTTAAGTATTATTAATTTTTATTATAGCAGATTAATTACACAAAGAGAAAGTTGAATTCTAGAAAAGATTAAAAATGATAGCTCTCCAAATGCCCACATATTTGAAATCACTGGAATATTAGAGCCCTCTTGCCCCCCACCCCCCCCCCCCCCTCCCCTCTCCCCTCTCTCCTCTCTCAATCTTGTTTTTCTGTCAGCTCTTATACCTCTGTTTCGCACACATACCTCTATTATAAATTCTTGTTCATGCATGCAATGTCTGACATGAAATTATTTTAGAATAATGGTTAGCTGAACAGGCTACTCTAGGTAAAGATGTGAATTGAATGAATACATAAATAAACTGTATGTTCATTCTTGCCAATGTTGATTAAATCTCTGTTCTGTACTTTTGTATTTCATTCATTACAGTTTTGGACGAAATTGACTTGATCCTCACAACAGTACTACAAGAAGGTTTATATTACAGTGAACAGATATTTTATACCTATCTACAGTCTTTAAGCCTTTGAAGGTAATGAATATTTAGAACAGAGAAGCTGAATAGGAAAAATAGTTGCCAGTTTTGAGCCTGTTAAATTAACAGTAGAGATTCAGATTTAAAACACCCATTATCCAAAGCCCCAATCTTAGCCCATTGTTTAAATTTCCAGAAAGCCTTGTTTGGATATTAAGTAGCAAAACCGCAGCGTTTTTCTCATGGTAACATAAAGCGTAATAGGCTTCACATTTCTGTATAACACAGAGCTAAATGAATTCATGTAGCTCCTTTCGTTGCGTGTAGTTGTCATCCATTTATACGTGAACAAACGCAGCTGTCTTTTTGGTGGTGGTTTGCCTCGTCATATTGGGCCCTTAGTGAAGTGAAAAGGAATGTGTCCTCTTGTCCATGAAGGGCAATATATACACCTCTAAATCCTAGTTTATATAATAAGATAATTCAAATCTTTTTTAAATTCAACCCTCAGATTCCTAGTCTTCCATATTGCTATAACTGTTTAATTAAAATGTCCCCTCCCCTCTGGAAGCCACTCGGTCTTGTCCTTGCTTTAATGACTGAAACGAGTCCCGGGCTCGACGGGCTCCGGCTGGCGACACCCGATCCTGGCATTGATTCAGGGATACGGATCCCCACTGCCTCTGTGGTCACCTATCTCCATAGGAGAGGCTGCAGTCTGGAGAAATCACTGTTACCGGTCTCTGGACCACTTCCAATGAACTTTAGACTTATAAGGTGGGGGCCAGTTCATTAGCGCAACCATCCTCCATCTTAAAACTAAATAATTCTTCCAATGATTCTTACTCAATATTCACTTCAAACTGCTAATTAAATTCAGAGGATTTCATTTTTTTTTTTTTTTTGGGGGGGGGGGGGGGCCTGCTAATGGGCGATCCTGCCTATAAATAATGTCCCAACCCCAATTTTCATTGTATCGAATTGGTAATGCAGGCGAGACCCCTGAGAGCCTTTCCCTTGTTTGTTATTATATTTTAATCTCAGGAAGTTATGGAACAACTCTCTATTAATGAATGGCCTCTTGCAGTGGCGGATCCAGGGGGGGGGGGGGGGGGGGCCCGGGGGGGGCCCGGGCCCCCCCCCCCCCTTGAGAAAAAAATCATGTAAAATCATGTGATTTTTACGTTATTTGGGGGTTGGGCCCCCCCCCCCCCCTGGCGCTCAAGGGGGGGGGGGGGGTGCAAATTGAAATTTTTTTGAGGACCAAAAAAAAAAAATGTGCTCACTACCCCCCCCCCCCCCCCCACCCCCCCCCCCCCCCCCCCCCCCCCCCACTGAGCGACTTTTCGGCCGGCGCGATTTTCAAATTTTCGGGAGCAAACAAAAAAGAAGAAAGTTGGGCCCCCTCCCCTAAGAAATCCTGGATCCGCGCCTGGCCTCTTATAAGGTAACCCACTGCCAAATTTGTGTTGGATGTCAGCTTCTTGTGTTTCATGTTAGACCACCTCGAGCAGTGGTATCGTATTGCTATTATGTTGTCTACCCTGTTTTGAATGTAAATATGTTAAATGTTTTACAATGTGTTTTATTCTACTAATATTATGTCAAGAAATCATATCTTTATTTGTGTTGATGATATTGTTGCAACATTTCGCAAAAATAGTTTCATTGAATTGTAAATAATCATACATTACTGCTACTGACAATTCATCTTTTTTACCATTTGTATAAACAGAACGCTCTTGTGGAGATTTTGTCTACTTTTTATATTAAAAAAGAAATTAAACCAAATGATGTATTTGCTATTTTCTCCAACAGTAACATATCGTAGTTAATTTACTCTGACTGAGCTTTTCATCAAATGATGTATTTGCTATTTTCTCCAACAGTAACATATCGTAGTTAATTTACTCTGACTGAGCTTTTCATAATAAACTGCTTTCGTAATATAACCCAATTTAATAAACAACTTTGCGAATTGCCTCGATACAAACTATTTCATTCAGAATGCAAATAAGTTGTTGCTAGGTAGGACAAACATTATGACATGCCCTACATAATGACACGATATATACGGTATACACTATGAACATGACGGACAAAGAAAGAGGACAAAATATACAGTTCCTCATTCTACCCTCGACAATTGCTGTGGTAGACAAAGGAACATCCCTCCACTGCTATTATGTCAAAATGTGTAGAACAGGTGTCACATGCATAATGACCTGTTCTACACATTTGTTCATAATAGCAGTGAAGGGATGTTCCTTTGTCTACCACAGCAATTGTTGAGGGTAGAATGAGGAACTGTATATTTTGTCCTCTTTCTTTGTCCGTCATATTCATAGTGATATAATCTGACAGTTCAAATACAGATGAAAGAAATAATTTGTATTGAGCTGCTATACAAAGACGTATGCATTAAATTTGTTTACATTACGAAAATTGCCTATTGTACCATACAACTCACGAGATGAGACAGGTACCTTTTATCAGAAAAGTTTTATGTGGTTGAATTGTTCATAAAAGCATATTGTTCTAAATGTAAACAAATGTTTGGTTTCAAAATGTTTATCACTCAGTCTGTGGAGAGAGAATTGTCCTCATTTAAATTTCAATGTTTTCTCATTGCTTTTTATGGGCAAATATAATTTTGTTAAGTCTAATGTTGCTCTCCAAGTCTGTGTGATGTTACTACATGTTTGTGTCATAGTTTTATATTGTACAGTGCATTTGAATGGTACTTATAACATGCAGCTGCTATTATGTTGTTGTCATGATACTCAGATTTGCCAAATTGACTATTGTTACCTTGCATTTTATAGTGCCAAAAGAGTTTGTGATTTCATGGATTAGAAATGAATTGCATTATTTTGTAATAAATCTTTTTACAGAAAACATAACTGAACTGTGTATTTATATTGTTTTTCCCTGTGTGTCTCATGGACGATCATGTGCAATGTGTGTCCTGTACAAGACATGTCTTTTCTAATACGCATACTTCATCCGAAAATGAATAACCTCTTGGAGTGACCAATGACAATGGTGCATTCTAGGGGGTGTTTCACAAAACTTGTCATCAGTGACAAATGACAGTTTTTCTTATATACTGAAATCCTTGCTTCTGATTGGTTATCAACAGATTTGTCACTGATTCTTGTCATTGGAAAAAGGCTTTGTGAAACGGGACCCTGGTACCTCTTCCATTTTCCATAGTCATATAGAGAGATTTATTTTCGTTTATGGATGATATATGTGGATAAATCAATGTCCCTAAATTTCATGATGTTTCAAGAAGAAAAAAAAAGGAAAAGTGTTTTAATAGACTAATTCTAATCCGTTAGTTCTCTACTACATGTTAGCTATGTCACTGGCTCTGCCTCCATTTGAATTTCTGGGCTTCGCCTTTATGGAGCTTGTTGTCAACTGTGTGTATTGGGGTTTTTACAGACGTGTATCAATCAGACATGATTATTTACGTCTGGGGACCGACCTTCAAACGTCACCATCCGAAAGATGTGACTCAGTTTCGAACCTACGTCCACGCCTGAATCATGAACGAAAAGAAATTTAGATACTCAAAACGTACATTATGGAGGTAGAGAAGGTTTCACTCTTCATCTGTGGGAGGGTAGTGTTTCTCTAATAAAGAGCTTTGTCATCACATCTGGTCATCTCGATGCCAATGGTGAGAGGGTTCACATCGAGTAGAAGAATATTTATATAATATTGGATGGCTTTGAGTAGGCGCGGATCCACGGGGGGGGGGGTGGAGGGCCCCCCTTTTTTTGTTTTGTTGTAATAACAAAATTTAAAAATAAATAAATTTCGGGGTCAAATACCAAAAAAAAATTATCCATACTACCCCCCCCCCCCCCCCCCCCCCCCCCCCCACTGAGCGAGATTTTGGTCGGCGCGATTTTCACATTTTAGGCCCCCCCCTACCGGCAAATCCTGGATCCGCCCCTGGCTTTGAGTGTGATACAAGAATATATTGCTCAAGTCATGACAATATCGGACGAATGGAGAGTGAACCATGGAACGAATGCATCTGTGATTTCATTGATATATCGTCTAGGGAAGCTACAAAAGACATGGATGAAGATTATTTACACCAATAGACATATTTAAATCAAGATTTTTTTTCTGATCTACAACAATATTATTAGGCCAATTAGGAGATTGAAGCAAAATGTTCATAGATGGCGAGGTGCGTGGGTCACGTTGCAATCTTCCAGATCTTGTACTATTTGCTGCTTACGTAGATATAACCATAATTTGAGGGTTCAGGCGTTATGTTACACACATGACACACACTCATACCCCACACCGGCCCGCACAGACAACAATTATCTCTTTTTGTACACTTCTCTTTATTGACAAGGCATATCACAATGAATTCTTACTATTACCACGCATTGTGATGATTGTACATGTATCTGTTCAAATATTTGTTATCTTTTATTATAATGCTTTAGCACTTCAGTTTAACTTAGTTTTTATTTTTTTTAAATGATTTTACATGATAATGCTTTTTTTTTTTTGGGGGGGGGGGGGGGGGAGTCATATGTGTTAATCCAAAGCAAGCAAGTTTTACATTCATTTAAAAAAAAAAATCTTTCCAAAGAATGGAACTAGCTAGGCTCGACTAGCACTTGTGCTTTCTAGTTCCCATTAGCAACTTCACCTAAATATTAGTAATTCACATATTTACGTATATATCTTGTACATTAAATAGTATGCAGATCTATATGTCTAAATATCGTTTTAAAACCATTACTGTCCAATCAATATTAATTTTCTGTTATGTATACATGTATCCGTGTTATTATTTGCATTGAATGATTCATACTGTCATTATTGTAATGTTAATAAATTCAAATTCATAACTCGATTCAAAATTCAAATTCAAACGAGGTGGATACATCTAACCCGCTTTTCTAAAATATTTTTATTTATTTATTTTACAATTAGCTTGTGCATGATTGTGAACATAGTTATACAGCTATATAGCAGGCTGATAATTATTAAGTCATATTATTCGCAATAGCAAATTCACTATTGACACTGAAATCAATTTGATAAGCTTGTTGCCAATACAAAATAAAGGCCGTTGGAATCATATTGTAGACATAAAAGCAGTCACGAGACATAATACACATTGAACCTCTTACCGTATATTGATTCTGTATGATTAGTAATCGTACAGAATCAATACGATATCTGCTAATTACATATCGTTATGATATCACAAACCCAATAACCAATGACTCAACGGATACATTTGACTTGCTCTTGCGGTCTGCCTATCCACTGTTCATATTTATTATATATTCGCTCACACGAAAGAAAGAATTCGATTTAAAAACAATTCCTTAAAATAAACATCAAATATTGATGTAAGTGTTATGCCTGATATTGAAAATAGTTTCTTTTGTCTGCTACTACTACTCGCTGTTACAATACCATCAGCGGCACGCTTTCGCATATTATAAGAACATAGTCATAGAAAAAACCAGTTAGAACAAAACAAGGATATATGTTTGCTCATACGCAGCAAATACATACTGTACACTTATTTGTAACAGAATGAAAATACAGGCATCGCTTAACTGATACAATGATTATAACATGATTGTGAAACTCGTGTTGTTTATTCTCTTGTACTACTTGGGCTTTCTGTTTTAGTGTTAATTAATTTTCATCCTATGAGAACAAAGTACTATCGATTGTGGTACACATTTAAACATGTTAAAATCAAGTGGGAGAATAGACAATTGAACAGAAATGTCCCCATAAGCATCTATAATTCAGATTATTAATGTTTGTAAATATATAACTCTACAGAGTACAGAATGACGCAGTATAAAATTATTCTTATCTATCATTCAGAGAAACAAGAATATTGATTAATATCAAGATTTTGACATTCACTCAGGACTATATCCTCATTCTATGTAAAGGAATCAGTATTGGGAACAATCTATCTCCAACAAAAATTAAACATTAAAAAAAAAATGTAATGCTTCCTGGGAGAAATTCAATAGTTTAAACGATGGCAGATTTTTTCTGACTTGTTTTTCAATTACAGATCGATCAATCGTTTGTTTAAACTATTAAAAATTAAACAGTTTTAAAAAACAACAGGACCTCACAAAAATGAAGAATATGCGACGGTAAAGAGTTTGAAGCTTTATCTGGAACTCCACATGATGCAGAAGCTTTGAATCCAATGATCGGCAATTTTGTTTCTTTGCAATTCCAATCGATATTTGGCTTTGTCTTTGTCTATTGTATTAGCTTGCATTGTCTGCAAACGATTCTGATGATCCAACCACTCTTAAATTACATTTAGTGTGTTTTCTCCTGCCTATATTTCGTAAGATTTTTGAAAGTTGTATGTTTGAATTTGCATGTCTTTTATAGTGGTAAATTATTTATATTCGATTGATACATCACATAGAAATCTTGCAATACATAAAAGTACATCTTCAAAGATTAATTTTACTCTACGAAGGTAATTATCGTTTCTTCGTAAAAAGGGTTTATATTATAACGTATACACAACATTTTTCTAAACTTAAAACAGTTGCAACATCTTTAAGATACGTCTTTTGTCAGTGAATTTTGTGGATACACGAAATATATGTATATATTTTATGATATTTATATCTAAGCAATAGTGAACATTCTGATTAAAAATATCTGATAAATCTTATTTTTCTTAAAAAATACCTAGGCCAAAGATAATATGCTGATTTTGAAAATATATAAGGGAATACAAAAAGCTAGTCTGTGGTATGATTATGTTAATTTTTGCTATACTACCTAAACAAAAATAGGGTTTGAGCTATCATCCATAGATCGGTAAAAACAATTTAGTTCATAAATATGTGTCTTAACACTGAGTGAGCAACATGTCTCGCTCAGTTTTAACAATTTTGCAATCATAATGTATTAATGTGCTCTAAATTAATTAATTTAGGAATGAGGGAAATAAACTAGTACTTCGTTGAAGAACTCACAAAATGATCGTGGACATTTTTTTAAGAACACATTTTCCCGTTGAGTTAATCATAATTTAAGTGTTCCCAACAATATTGTTATAAATCCCACTGAGCTACTAATGTTTTAGTGTTCATAACGATATTGTCACATATTCCATTGAGTTACTAATGATTTGATTGTTCCTTATAATGTTCCTTTCAATATTGTTTGAAATTTCCGGCAAATTACACACGATATTATTTTTTATTAACATTATTTAAAAAAAAAACAGCTGTTAAATCTATGGAAACAGAGAAATCTTATTTATACATCACAAGTTATGTCTTGTCCTAAATACATAATTAAGGAGCTCGATAAGTTATTTCTTTGATTTCCTGTGGAAAGGTAGACCTGCAAAGGTTAACAGGTCAAATGTATTAAATAGTATACAATAAGGTAGACAGTTTAGATATGTTAGATGTTCAAACAAAAGTTGCATCGTTGAATATAAATTGGTTTTGTAAATACTTAAGCGATGAGTTAAATGCAGTTTGCAAATGTATGTTTGCCTATTGGTTTGAAAAAACTTGGTGGTATAAAGGTTATAATGAATTTTAAATATAACATTAAAAACGTAACATTTCTACTCTAATTTGATTATGACCTATTTCTTGTTTAAAAGCTACTACTACTCAAGAAGGCTCGATCATGTTCTTTTGATAGCTATCGTAGAGAAATGATTTGGATGATTAAAATGTAATGTATAAAGGGAAAATGATTTTTTTATATAAATATGAATTGGAAACATTCTGACATTTTGTTTGTTGGGGATTTAATGGATGGTACAGGTTTTCTACCAGTTGATGAGTTAGGTACGAAGATATTATTTAAGGATGAAAGGTATACAGTCAATATGCACGTATTAGAAGAGCGATTCAATCACTTGGGAATATGTTAGTACTGGCGGATGCGAATGTAGAATATAGAGAGTATATGAAATTTAGATCCAAAGCTTTTGTATATAATGATATAAAATTGGTTGATGATATGATTTCAGGAAGACAGTTGACAGTAAAAAGAATATATCATGTGTTGATTAAAACAAAAATCGAAGAACCTAGAGCGGAGGAATTTTGGCGTAATGCTTTAGGAATCGAATCTATACCTGCACGGTCAGATGTTTGGATATTTAAGTTAAAAGGTATAAAAGACACTTTACTGATCAATTTCAATTTCAAATTCATGTACAACATTTTGACAATATAGAAGAAAATATTTAAGTAGAAAACCTTCAGAAATGGAGGCAAATGCTGAAAATGTGAGGATGAATATATTGTTATGAGGAAATAAAGAAGACCAAATATGGTTATTTAACACACGCACACACACACACACACAACAAAAATATTATAAATGCCAATGGCAATGAGTTACTAATTACTTTATCATTCTTTACAATGTTTTCATATCTTTCAACTGCGTAACTAATAATTTAAGTTTAAATTACAATGTTGTCATGTGTTTCACCCAAAAATTACAATACTTGTTCTATGTTCATGATCTCCCTCGCTAGGTCAAGAAAGCCGTGATCTACGAGTTCATCGTTGAACTCTCGGTGTATCTCTGAGGCTTCTTTTACCCCCACCAACTCCTTTAGAAACTTCTTGACCGAGCTTTCCATCTCCTTTATCCAGTCTACCAGCCAGTCACAGATCCATTGTGACGTCATATCAGGAGACTGGAGCCATTTTTTCTTATCCTTCTTGCTCTGCAGCAGACGCTTCAGCGATGTTCGCTGGGATCCAACCATTCCATCCAGCATATCCTCGATGAAATCGATGCTTGTCTCTCTGCTCTGGTATCGGCCTGTCAAACATTATTTTCTTTTATCAGATTCATTTACACAATTCGGGATATCTTACTATAGATTATATTCTTAATTCTGTGTTTTCACTAAGAAGTTTAACATATTTATTCAGATAACTTAACTCCAATATTTGTGTAAAACATAATGGCAACTGTAACGCTTTATTCAGGTATGATATATTTGTATCGTCCATTACCAAAGGAGAAAAAGATATGCTGCGTAAATCAAGTAAACATTTCAGAATCAATTAAAGTATTATTATTTCCATCTCTTTCACATGTTTGAAAAATTCTTGTCTAGAGTCCATAAATAATCACTTCGCAAAGATTTCAATGGATCAACATACCATTGATTACTGCATCTGCAAGACGGGGTTTGTTTATCTTCAGTAAGCCTTTTGCCAAGACTACGCGGTGATCGATTATTAAACCGGGACACACCCTCTCTTTCCAAATCTTGAGCAGAGTGAATACGGAGGCCATGTTGCTATCTGGTATATCTTCGTCAGTCAGCTCCAGCATTCTCTGAAGATCACCTAGATCCTTCTCACGTAGGCCTACTGCTAAGTTGCTCTTGATTTCATGTTTGATATCGCCTATTGATTCTCTAACGGCATCGAAATCCTTAGTGCTGACGCCTCTCCCATTATCGTTCTTTTCAGTTTCGCATTCATCTATGAAAGTCTGACTCGCACCAAGCTGTGATTCCTTTTGATAATCGCTCTGTAATTCTGCTCTTTCTTCATCGTCGATTGAAGGAAGCAAGTCAATTTCGACGATCTGGTCGTTTTCAGGTTTCTTTACTGTATTCCTTTCTTCGTTCGTCTCAGTTACTTCCACCTCAACCTTGGTCTCGTCATCTTCGACTACTGCCTTTGCTATAGCAAATAATTCTCCATAACTGGGTTCAAAGGCTTGAAGAAAAGAAATAAAGAGAAATCTGCAAATAATGCTTTTCGTCCAATCAACAAGGAAACATGTGAATTGATGTAACAATATGAATGCCATATATAATGTGGACAACATTTCATGTAAAATAACGATACCATAACTTAATTCATGAATAGGATATTTGGATTGTTTCTTTTTAATATTTCAAGGGATGACACAAATGCTGAGACTCTTGATGAACAGGGAAAGAGGCTTCTTACCAAAGTTAAACCGTTTCGTGGCGTTCAGATATCCAGCTTTGTCCAGAATACTGGAAAGAATTCGTCTAGTTGGTGTGAACAAGGAAGCTCTATTAATCAAGTTGAAAAATGTCAACAGAAAACTTATAGTACCGAGTCCAAGGTGGGAGGCACGGAAGTCTTTTTTGTAAGATGTCAACTTAAAACAGGTGATTCCAAGAGCATTGGCAAGAGGGCGGAAGTCTTCCATAAGTAAATCGAGCGCGAGATTGACCAGTTCTGCCTTGTAGATTAATGTACCTTTGGGACGAGCCAGCACTCCTGTGAAGAAAAATATTTAAGTTCTTTAACAAAAACAGCTTTTATGTGCACATAGAATGAAGCCATAACCTCAACTAATCTTTTTACCAGTAATTGTCATCTTCAGTTATACAGTTTACTAAAGTAAAGACCCGAAGACGTATTGCGAGCCACGATTTGTTGATAATGTGTCTGCCTGAAGGATTTACCGGACCCTAAATACGAATAGTAAACATTCTTCCAGTTCTTACGTTGAAAATTTGACATTGTCCGCTGTCTTATTTTATCTGAATATTAATTCATTTTCATGCTAAAATTTGCTCATTATTATTGACTATACCCACCATCATAATTGATTGCTTCCACTGCTTTCGAAAATATTTCGTTTTTCTCTTCCTGTCTTATAGCTGGCCATTTCTCGTCAGACTCTTTTCGAGCATCTTGGGGAACTGAAATATGTTAATAATTCCATATTAAATAAATCTAACATTGCTGTTCTGACAACGTTTATTAAATATGTATTTTTTTGATATACAAATAAACACGATATCACTGTATATTTCTGTTTAAAAATAAACAAGTTTGTGGTGAATCTCCGGACTACGAAGTGCAGTGGCTTCTAATTTCTCAAATTAATATCTGTATGTAAAATGTTATTGGCTCACCCGACTTTGTTTAATCGATTTTACAAAAACAGAACAGTTATAGGGGGTCATTACGTAAGTTCTACACTTACAGAAATAAGAAACTGGTAAAGTTCAACACATCTTTAGCTCTCCTTCGAAACAGTAAAGACTATGCATTATAATATATAAATATACTGTTGGTCCTATTTGCTTTATCAATCGATCAATCTTACAATATGACAAACCAAACTTTAAAAAGAAACAATCAGCTCATACCTCTAATCTTAATTTGAAAAATAGTTGAATCATTTGAAATAAACTGATATAAAACTGATTTACATTACCCATTTCATCCTTCCTCACATTGAGGTCATTAGCTGCACACTGCAGCCGGCATCTCTTCTCGTAATTATTACAGTCCTGCCCAGCCCACCAATCCTCGATCATTTGATGACTATCGAACAGAGCTGTCCTGTCGTGCTCGATGATGTTATCTATCCAAACATCTCTGTTCTTTGAGCCTAACAATGTAGTGGCCAAACGATTTTCTTTCCTGAATTCCTCCATAGCATCAATCAGTACTGTGCAGTGTCGTGATGGTATTTGAGGTGATATGAATGCTTGAATTTCATTCTTATTTAGCCCATGTTTTTGACTGTCAGGTACTGAATGAAAAGAAAAGAAAGCCCGTAAGAATGTTTCATTGAAACACTTATATACAGAACTACATGTACCCTTATATTTGTCTCAATAATTCAGTTACCCATTAATTTTGACATGCACTTTTAATCATTAATCATAAATTCGCGACAAACGCGTAATGATGATTCTGTGGTGGCAATATCTTACATATCCTATATATATACACTGTCGCTCATAAAGGTGGAATATTTTTTTTTTATCCCAATTTATGGAATTATTTTAAAAATTATTTAAAAATAATAGATCTAGATAATAGTATACATTCTCAGATTTTATTGAATAATAATTTGCCAATGTGTGTTTTGCGTGACTGCTAAAGCATGTGTATGCTACTATGCTTATCAACTAGGGGACCTATGCCCTTAAGTCATAAGTGACAGTAATGAGGATTAATGCCCCACAAAAGGGCACTAATATAGCACATCGACACGGTTTTGATCCTGGGGCCTCACAGTTACGAGGCCATTGCTTTGTCAGTGAACCATGACTGTACGCAGCCGGGGCTAGGGTAGGGGGCAGTTTCCATAAATAAAAAAAAACAACAGAAAATGCAATAAATTTTCAATAATTTATTGCATTTTACCCCGGTTCCCAACATGAAACAATCTTCTGTGTGCCCATGCCTTGAGCCATAATGCATGGCCGTCCAGAAGATTTTTTTTATGTTGGGGACCGGGGTAAAATGCAATAAATTATTGAAAATTTATTGCATTTTCTGTTTTTTATTTTATTTATGGAAACTGCCCCCTACCCTAGCCCCCCCCCCTGCGTACAGTCATGGTTCAGTGACAAAACAATGGCCTCGTAACTGTGAGGCCCCAGGATTAAAACCGGGTCGATGTGCTATATTAGTGCCCGTTTGTGGGGCATTAATCCTCATTACTGTCATTTATGACTTGAGGGCGTAGGTCCCCTAGTTAATAAGCATATTAGCATACACATGCTTTAGCAGTCCCGCAAAACACACATTGGCAAATTATTATTCAATAAAATCTGAGAATGTATACTATTATCTAGATCTATTATTTTTAAATAATTTTTAAAATAATTCCATAAATTGGGGTAAAACTAAAATATTCCACCTTTATGAGCGACAGTGTATATATATAAATATACAAACATTTTAAATTAGTATATTTGTCAAATTCTGAAAATAAATGGTAATCATTATGTTTAAGATTTAAGTATGTTATCATAATAACATCAGCATTTAATTACTTCGGAAGAAATCCTTATCGCTTGGGATGTACTTGATTGTCTCCAGTGCTAGGCTTAACATCACTTCTTGGTTTCCAGAGCTGTTAACATCCCTCCATTGTTTCAAGATATTCATGGCTCCTTCGATGACCTCTCTTTTCCCTTTGTGCTTCAGCACTTCAAGGTGTTCATGTGGCGCACCAAGGTCCTCTAGGAGTCCAATGATTCTGTCACTTTCGGCAATATTCCACAGTGTGTGTTCCAGGTCATCCACAGTCACTGCTCGAGTAGAGTCGGAGTATTCTACACAAGAATATGTGAAAGAATAAGATGGGCCATATTTCGACAAGCATTTCTACTCAGTATGGTTAAATAATTATTCGTCAGGCAAGACTAAGATTTGTTCGTCACTGCAATCCGTATGTAAAGATAAATGTTTCAGATAAGTACACCGATACACTCTAGAATAATATCATCTTAATATGAACCATATATTTTATGTTCAAAACATTATATTTACTTGGAACTAACATGAATACGCTTTACAATTAAACGAGTACTAGGTTGGGCGTTAAACTAAGCACTTGCTTCGAGTAAATAAATATGCATCCGCATGGTAAAAAAATGGGTTCTTCAGAAAGGAAATGAAAAACAACACCAATGCTGATTTACTTTGTAATTCATCTATTGCAGACTTCAAGCCGGCGTTCATACACGCATCATAGAAGTCTTCCCTCTGACATGCCCCATTGTATTCAGCTTTCCACTGACAAAACTCCTGGTAATAATCCTCGTCTGTTTGTAATGTCTTAGACCTCTCTTCGTCCTGGATTGGTTTGTAGAGAACCATTCCAAGTTTGTCGCTCAAATTCTGCTCTCGAGCATATTTCACAACTGTCCACAGTTCGATGTATGATATCAGATCTGTAAAAGAAGATGAATGCTCGCTTTAGTAACTGTTTCTCATCCTTCTTCCTGTAATAATGCTAATGTAAAGCATTGAACTAAAATGTGGAAGGTTATTTGCTCCACGATTTTTCTTCACAACCCCATCCTCTTTCACCACTCTCTATTTCATTCAGAAACGTTCGTTTTTGCATCCCTTTTCAATGAACATATCACAATTATTGAAAATTAATTGTATTTCCAGAACAATAGAAAGTCAAATGTTTTGTTAACTTCACGAACGTTTTTTTTATAACACATAACTGTAATCCAAAACCAATTGTTTAAAATCGTGTGAAAATTTGAATGATAGTTGACTTACTTTTTCTTCCAGATACTACAAATAGATTATTTTAAAGAGGCTAGCGTTGGTATTTAGTATTCCTTTCTTAATGATGGTCGAAATTTTAACTTTACCACGTTCACGTTCACTACCTCTTGTTGTACTAAGAGAGGCGGCAAGCTTCGCCGGTAATTCGCTCGAAGATGTCGTATAGATCAGCGTAGGGACATTGGCATATTTCCCTGAGGAATATAATAGTACAAACATACAAATAACTTTAGCGTCATTTCTTGTTGTTTTTGTTCTGTTTCAGGTAGTTTTGTTCTTTTGTTTTGTTTTGACTTTACTTTAAATAAATACAAAAGTCTATTGTTACTTTCAATGACGTTTATTACATTTTTTGCAAAATTGAAAGATGAATTTATTATTATCGTTTAATATCATGTACATGTATTTTCACTTTTGATAAGGAAAAAAGTGTAAAATCTCAGTGGGTTTCACTTACGTTTCGAATGTCTTTTCCATCGCTTCATAACATATACAGCAATGACGATGATTGTAGAACAAAGTATCACAGCTGAAATCGTAAAATAAACACATGTACATTTGAATTTGGATTTGATTAATTACCACCATTAAATGAGATTGCTTTATGTCATATGTACAGTGAGGTTTTTTAATTTATCAGGCATCAAGCATTACGATTAAGTACCATATTCTCTGCAATTACTCCTTTTGAATCTTGATTCTGTGCTATACCCGCATGTATTGTTTTTATAAGAGGTTAATTGTTATTATACTCTATTAATGTTTCTACTACCGTCTGCATTTTTGTTATTTTATTCTCACATATGCATTTTTATATAACTTACTAAAGATTTTTAGGTGCGCCATACAATTTTTGACAATGTATCTTTTGTTCATCTATTAATACTATTCACAGTGTTGCAATGCATACCTTTATCTTTTTATCGTCAATTCGTATGTAATTTTTAATTGTTTGCAAGATCGCCCTTTCTCTCTTTCCCCTTCTTGACCTTTTGTCTCTCACTCTTTCTCTCTCTAGCTCCCTCTTTCTGTTTTTAGCCTCTTTTCTCTACATTTTCCCCTTTTCTCTTCCTCACTTTCATATTTTATTTATGTACATATTCCCTATTTCGTTCTTGTTCATATTTTTTATTTTATTTTACATTTGGTGCAAAATTAAGAATAAACATGTGATATATACGTGTACTTATAATTATTTAAATGATACTGTTTTGAATGGTACACTTTTTTTCTTCTTCAATGCAATGTATATCCATGTGCAATTCAGTATATGTAACTGCGATGCATGATTCAATAATCATCATACTACTACTACTGCTATATATATATATATATATATATATATATATATAAATATATATATGTATATGTGTGTGTGTTGGTAAATATCGATTGTTAAATATCGATTTCTTCTGATCTCTCAGTAGTACCCTCCCCTCATTTATTGTTTTACTGTCATTACCCGTCGTTTATACACTACCACTTACGGACAATGACTGCCACAGCAACGCGAGTCTGCTGAACGTTTCGAATCAAGTGGATTGTCATGGACCTAGTATCAGCTTCCCCAACCAGCCCTGTTGCAACACATTCAAAGACAGTTTCACTGGTGCCACTCGTTGCTATCGTAACACGTTTATTTCTTGTTCCATCGCTGTTGTTCCTCACCATCGTTTCCAAAGAATCAACTCTCAGTGATCCATGCATGAAGAACAGGTCGATGAGTGGGTAGTATTCTCTTACTTCACATGTTATCGTTGTTTGAGAAGCGATGCGGAGAGTACATGATGATAGGTCATGTTGCTCTCTGGGACACTCTTCGATTGAAGGAAACGGCTCCAAAGGAAAAGCTAATCGATTGAATATTACAGATGCAGGTATGTATATAACATAGCACTTCGAGAGTATATTTCACTGCAATTTTATTGTTTTTACCTCAATCATCAATATCGACGTTTGTGCTTTGCAACTTCCAATACATTTTTATGCTAATATTTGTTTTCTTAATATGTCTTTTTATATTCATTATTTAATTGTATTTGTAACACGGTCCCTATTATTAGTAAACCAGCCCAGTGCCAGGAGCTGTACTTTTTTTTTTACCGTGTCGATAAAAATGGATGAATGTATCAATCAATAAATCATGAACTAAGAAAAAAACTGAAATATATCGGCCTTAATTATACATTTCGCCTCGTCTTAAAGAGAAGATTGAGCGTGTTCATTGTTATTATGCAAATGTGGAAGAACATCGGAGAAAAAATATTCCCTGAAAGCATGGCTCTTCAAATGCCTTCATATTCTAAATATGACATGGAACAGATTACAGACGTGGGCCTCATTTTTATGCCACATGTTTGTGTAGTGCCTTATACATCTGTCTGTGTACAGTGCTTGTTACTTTTACCGAAACTGGGCCAAGTTTCTTATAATTTTAAAGATTCCAGAACCTTGCAGTACACACCAATACTTATATATGCAACATAATCAACTATTTCTGATCGATTCCACGCCGTTTCTTTCACAATGCAATCGCATGACCCGAAATCAGCTACTACTACTGCTACTACTTCGACTACTACTACTACTACTACTACTACTACTACTACTACTAATTCAATCTATAAAATATCAAATATATCCATTAATATATGGCAGTATACATCCACTACAGAAATGTACTCCATGACACTTAAAACAAATGTCATGTCGTCAACCCGCCTTTAGCTGAGTCGCCAGGATGAGGCGCCAGAGCATTCAGGGAATTGCTTTCTACCCGGTACACCTTTACCACACCTCCCCTTTCCTTTAACCACACATTCTATTTAGGATAGATGGGTTGTGTGTTTCAAAAAAGAAATACGTGTAATACATTTCTCTTTCTCGTCCGCTTACCGAATACGTTGAGCCTGGTTACATTCCGAAATAAATGGTCTGTGTCGAAGTCAGTCACCTCACAGTAGTAGCTGTCTTCATGAAGGATCTTTACATCATTGATTACCAAAGAGTATGCACTGGTGACGTTGAACAGCCCTTCTTCATATCCAGGTCCACTCCTCTCTCCGACTCCGCGAGACAAGTCCATGCTGACCAAGGTATCGTTTGCACCTCTTACCCAAGAGACCCTCCTTGGACGAATATTCACCTGGCATGGTACTACACCAACTTCGCCCTTCTGAACTGCCACACTCTGTTCCGTTTTCACAGCATTGTCTTATTATAAATCGAAAAGAAATCAAACTTAATATAAAAATTTCCCTGTTTACGGAGGGTTCAAAGTCTGAATTATCATAAGAAAATGGTTTATTTATCAACAAATTACCCTTCTTGCAAAGTGACAGCCAGAGAATCTAAAGCAAAGGAAGTCTTTTAGTAAATACTATATTCTATTTGACCCATGTAGTAAACACATGCAAAGGAGAATCTGATAGCCCCCTCCCCCCACAAAAAAAGAAAGAAAGAAGAAAATGACTTGTAATCGTTCTCCAAGTTCAGTTGAGCTGAATGTGTGTTCCTTGATCCCATTTTGACTTTGCAGATAAAGTAATGTTTCATAATTATGAAAATAAAAATAAAATAGCTATCTAAATATCCCCGTGTAAGAGCCCCCTGAGATTTCCCATTATACCATATGAAATAACTCACCGATTACTGTTACATCGGTATAGTTGTCTATGAGAATGCCGTGCTGGTTTGAAACGAAACAGATATAGCGCCCTGTATCTGTATAATTGACAGTTTTGATGACCAGAGAGTAGTTCTCAGTCATGTCACAGCTACCGTCTTCATATCTAGGACCAGTCTTTGCTTCAGGAGTCCATCTTAAGACAGTCGGTGAGTCCCAGGGATCATGTCCTTTCTTCCAGTATACAGCGTAAGGTGGTCCAGTGAAACGACATGTCAGGATGCCCGAGCTGCCGTGGATGAGTGTTTTCTTGAGCTCCGTGTAGACTTTGCCATCGGGAATCTCCTGCGATGCTCCAGGACCTTCAGAATATATTAGAGGGAAATGTGACTGACCTTTTATTACCTTCACTTCTCAATTTTATATTATGATCACTTGGAAAATTACCATTGCATTGTGTCAACTATCATGTATTTTCTTATTTTTAATTTTGACTAATGCTTCAAAAACTTCTTAGGCCTAATCTACTTGACCGTCCGGTTCAATTCGGTCACACGATTCACATCGACAACACAGACGACACAAAACGGGTAACTAAAGTCTCGGTCACAAATGCCATTACGAACTGCTACGAACGCCGTACGAACAATTTTCAGACAATGGAATTTCGGGAAGACAATGGAAAAACAGGGAGATCGTACGAACCTTTGTGACCGTAGCAAAAGTTAAGCGGATATACTACATTACACCGCAATCGATTTAAAACGTGATTTCGGTGGCGTGAAAAGGGTA
Source organism: Strongylocentrotus droebachiensis (assembly GCA_035222895.1). Lineage (NCBI taxonomy): Eukaryota > Metazoa > Echinodermata > Echinoidea > Camarodonta > Strongylocentrotidae > Strongylocentrotus > Strongylocentrotus droebachiensis. Next base: position 53,667 of record JAVYIG010008024.1, read on the forward strand.
TTATAGCACCGTGATTCAGACCTATTAACTATACAAAAAATTCGTAATAATAATATAGAGGTGCACATTACTGTAAGGGTTCTTACAATGGTTGAGTCAAACTCAATCACTAGCCAACGTGGTATAGAATAATGCACATAATATGTACATCAAGAATCACTGATACAGTAAATCTACAGAAAAATTAAAACACTTTACTATACAGGGAAATATCTTATAGTACTAGGGAAACTGTATCCTAAACTTACCGATCTGTAGCGATGCAAGCATGAAAGATACCGCAATTAATATCGATAGTTTTGCTGCCATATTGTCTGCTTTCCTCTGTGTGAAGTATGCAACGTGTCACACGTAGGCATTCGCGGTGCATGAACCATATCGTGAGGAGATTGATTAGAAAATGATAAGATTATGTCAATATATACTTTGCAGTCACCCAAAAACGAGTCATAACGAAAAACAAACAGGAAAAGGGTAAGGGGCAGATGCTCCTGTCAATCAACCCCCTCCCCCAATTAAGGAAGCCTTTACTGTTGGACAGTTAGCGAAATATATTGGTGAATAATACTACATCAGATGTTATTTAGTTAACTCTTTCATTTTTTTCTACAAACTTAAAGGTAATACAAAGTTTTGTGAAATTTTGAAAATTTAGTGGATAGTAAGTCTTAACAATTTTGATATATTTGGATGACCCTGTGGATGTATTAGAAGCACTAAACAAATTAGCCCCTAAAACACTTCTGTTTCCGAAGAGGGCAGGCCTCTCTTCGGGCCCCCAAAACAGGTAAATTAAACCTAAAAAAACAAAAAACGTCCCCCTACCCCTGGTGCAATATTTTCTCACGAATTTAGAAGATTTTTTTTTTGCTCCTTACCCCCCACCCCCCCCCCCCCTGCCGCCTTATTCGACGGCTGGCTGACTCGACGATAAACACAATGAGACCAATGTCCTTAATTCTGCTCAATTGGCAACAGTCTTTTATTACATTTATACACACGCAAAACACACACATTCACGCGCGCACGCACGCGCAAACACACACACACATACACACGCGCGCACACACACACACACACACATACACGTACAGACCCAAACACACTTATCGACAAGGAATACGAAAATAAATTCTTCTTGTTAAAATACAAATGAGATTGACACCCTTACCCACTTTAAATGTGTACAATATTTTATTGCCTTGTGTTTCCTTTTTTTCATTACAGTTGTATAGCAAGCTGATAATTATTTAGTAGCATTATTTGCAACTCGCTAATTGACAAAGTCACTATTGACACTAGAATAAATTTGATATGCATTTTGCCAAATATAAAAATGGCCTTTAGAATCGGATCATTTCCATAAAAAGCAGTCACAGAAAAACACACACACGTTGAACCTCTTATCATGATTATGCGCGATAACACATGGCAATCAGTGTTTAGTTATCATGGTTTTTAATATGAAAAGATCACTGCTAATGAAATATCGTAATAACATTCCTAACCCAATGACTCAACGGATATATATACAACTATATGTTTTGCTAACGTGGATTGGACATTTGATGGTTTGCCTATATCCACTGTAGTTATTTATTATATATCTGCTCACATGGAAGAAAAATGTGAATGCTACTATAATCCTTTTTTTTTAAATCCAGCATTCATTAAATTGATATGCGTGATATCGAAAATGTTTTTTTTTTTTCCTTCTACTATTTTAGTCATACTTAACTTACAATACCATGCCCAGGCTTTCACATATAGGTAGCCAGCTAGAACAAAGCATGTATAAATGTTTGCTCATACTAAAATTAAATCATAAATTTATCTAAAACAGAATGAAAGATACAGGTACTGATTAACTGATACACTGATAATAACGTGACAGTGAAATTATTTCAGTTGATTTTCTTCTAGTGCTTCCATTATCTATAGCTGTTTCAATTTGATTCAATTATCCTCCCAATACCACTAGCCATGAGAACAAAGCATTATATACAGTTGTAAGCAGTGGCATAATGAGCAAATACGTTGGGGGGGGGGGGGGGGGGGGGGGGGGGCTGACAAAAATCAGCATCGCCCCACTCTTACATGCAGGCCCTGCTGAACGCTTTTTCAAAGTGAGCCCCGAAGCTCAAGGGGTATAGGCATCAGTGGCGGATCCAGGAATTACTTACCGGGGGGCACAAAATGGCATGGGGGTGAAATATTATGTAAAACGATGAAGCTACAGAGCGAGACTTTAGCGGCGAGGGAGCGGAGCGACCAAGCGGGGGTGGGTCTGGAAGGGAGTTCTGACCCCCTCCCACAGTATAGGAAGCAATTTAAATTTTAAAACCACAATAGACGCATTTTCAGGCACTTCCTGGAGTCATATGACGTAAATTTGCTTTCTCCTACCCCCTCCAAGAGTAGGGATCTTTTGCAATTTGAGAACCACATTGGGCGCATTAATGTCTACTAGCACTTCCTGAAAAAAAAACGAGCTTTCTGATCCCGCCCTCCCCCTCCTCCCCCCCTCCATGAACGGAGGGACACCATGCGGGACAGCCCCCCCCCCTGGCAAAACAAAAGAAGGAAAACAAGAAGGGAAACAAGTAGGGAAACAAAAAGGAAAACAAAGAAGGAAAAAAAAAAGGGGGAAAAAAAGGAAAGAAAAGGGGAAAGATTTTGTTTGTGTGTGTGTGCTAAAGAAATAAACAACAAAAACTTCTATTAAAGGCATTGACGAAATATCTGACGACGTAATTTTCTAATTTCCGGCGCCGGAATTTCTGACTGTGATTAAATGCCTTAAAACCCCTGAGTTTCCGGGGGCTGACTGTAATTTAATGCCTAAAAACCCTGAGCTCTTTGGGTCTCGGCCCCCAGGACCTCACGCCAATTAGTGTCCTGCCAGTGTCACAAATAAGGTATCAAAATATGTTCATCTGACCGAAATTAATTGCCTAAAACCCCTAAGTTTCTGGGGCTCCACGAGTTACAAGCGCTTGTTATCTCAGATAAGAACTTTTGAGCTGGATCGAGGAATGACTTCCCTTTGAAAACAGAGAGCTTGGCGGAGTGTCCTTTATGTAGAGCAATCCCAAGCTAGCATGGCCAGGAATGTTTACTAACAATAAGCCAACACGGAGATGCTATCTGCATATGGGCAGATAAAGGTCATGAAAGTTATGTATCATGCACTATTTCATGCACCGGAGGCACATTCTGTGAAACATAGGTAGAAAGATTCGTTTCCAGAGGGCAAACAAAAGGTATTCATGGGGCACCTTAACCTCTTTGGCGATGACTATTTTCTTCTTCAATCTCAAATGCATAAAATGGGACGTCCCAATGTGTAATAATAATAATAATACATGAGATTTATATAGCGCCATTATCCATTTTAATTAAATGCTCAAGGCGCTTCAAAATATTAGGAACACATTACATCATGACAAAGAATCGTGTACATTTACATAAGAAAGAAAATGCAAAAATGAAAGAATGAATGAATGTCTGTCTTCAAAACGCAAAATTAAACAAATGGGATTTAAGGTTGCTCTTAAAAGATGTTGAAGAGTCGGAGTTCTTCAGCTCCTGTGGAAGTGAATTCCACAGGGCTGGTCCGGCATGAGCAAAAGCTCGTTCCCCCAAGATTTCTTTGAAAGCGGTATGTGTAGAAGACCAGAGTTGGAAGATCGGAGGGTACGTGTGGGTTGGTAGAGGTGAACTAAAGACTGGTTGTATTCAGGAGCTGTTTTGTTCATGATTTGATGAACTAAAAGAAGGATTTTGAAAATTATACGTTCTTTTACAGGCAACCAATGGAGATTCTGTAAGATAGGAGTAATGTGACTATGTTTGCTTGACAGTGAAATGATGCGTGCAGCTGCGTTTTGTAGTTTTTGTAACTGTGCAATTTGTGAATTTGGTAAATTATAGAGTAAACTGTTGCCGAAATCCAAACGTGAAGAAATAAGTGAGTGAACAAGTTTCTCTGTTGCCGAACGAGTCAGATATTTCCGTATGAAGCCAATATTGCGCAATTGATAGCGAACTGATCTGGAAATGCTTGTGATTTGTTTGGACATAGACATTTGAGAATCAAGAATGACGCCAAGATCGCGACATGAATTTGATAGGGGAATGGTGTTACCGGAAATAGAAATTGAGTCTATATTTAATTTATTCAACTGAGGTTTTGAGCCGAAAAGAATGAATTCGCATTTACTATGATTTAATAGCAGAGAATGTGACTTCATCCAGGCGTCAATATCAGCGATGCAATTTTCCAAATTTTGCAAGGTTTGGGAAGCTCGAATTTGATGCGGCGGAAAAGAAACAAAAACTTGTATGTCATCTGCATATAAATGATATTGAACAGAGTGACGTTGAAAAACATTTCTGAGACCAGTTAGATATATTGAAAATAAGGTGGGCCCGCCCACAGAGCCTTGGGGTACTCCACAGCCAAGTGGCCTGGGGGAGGATGTGAAACCATTTAAAAGGACAGACTGTGAATGGCATGAAAGATAGGATTCAAACCATTCGAGAGCCTGGTCCTGGATACCCAGACTTGTGAGAGTATTTACAAGTATTTTGTGGTCTACGGTGTCGAAGGCTGAGGACAGATCTAAAAGGACCATGGCAGTGACAGATCCGGAGTCCATTTCTCGTAAGATTGAGCTTGAAACATTGATGAGAAGGGTCTCAACACTATGATGAGAGCGGTAAGCTGACTGTAAAGGGTCGAATAAATTGTGTTCCAGCAAATAATCTGAGAGTCTAGAGAACACGACTCTCTCTAGAATTTTGAACAAAAATGGCAGATTACACACAGGACGGTAATTTTTCAGGGATTCATGGTCCAAAGAGGGTTTTTTCAACAAAGGGCGTATAAGTGCTGTTTTTAAGACTGAGGGTACAGTGGCTTGATTCATACTAAGATTAACAATGTGAGAAATAATCGGGGCAAATATCGGAGCGCAATCTTTTAAAAGAATGGTAGGAACTGGATCTAATGGACAAGATTTAGGGGGCAATTTACGAAGAAGGGAAAGAATTTCATCTGCGGTGGTATGTTGAAAGGTCCTTAGTGTGGAGGAGGTGACAGGTTCGAGTGGTATAACATTTGGATTAAGACTATCTCGGATTTTTTAAACTTTTAAACAGAAGAACTGAATAAACGTTTCAGCCATGGAATTGCCATCAACATATGACGGCAATGGAGAAGACTGTTTGCGGTTCAAGAGTCGATTGGCGACATTGTAGAGTTTCTTGTGATCATCGCCGCAATCCTCGATGAGTCTGGTGTGGTATGAACGTTTCGCCTTGGAGACAAGGTAGCTCACCCGGTCTCTCTGAGCACAAAACATCTCTCGGTCAATCTGGAGCTTCCCATTGTCCCGCCATTTCCTTTCAAGTCTCCGCCGCTCTTTCTTCGCTTCGGTGATGTCATGGTTATACCAAGGACTGTCTTGATGAGCTCTTACTTTCCGAGTCCTGGCTGGAGCATGGGAGTTCAGTAACCTGCAGAGTTCTGAGTTGTAGCGGATAACGGCAGCATCGACGCTCTCTGTTGCTGAAGACATGATGCTACTGTTAGTAACATCGTTTGCGAAATCAGTCCTGTTGATGCCCTTGATATTACGAGAGGAGAAAGTTGCATTTTTCCGCTGGGGCTTGTCGAAACGTAGCAAACAGGTAACAGCAGAGTGATCAGAGATACCGGGTATTACTCGTAGGCGAGAGTACAACAGTCTATCGGAGTTCCTGACCAGAATGACATCAAGAATATGGCCATGGTCGTGCGTAGGCGTAGTCACCAACTGGCAGATCCATGCCCGTCGACAAGATCATTGAACCTTTGGGTGTGTTGGGATGAGAGATTGTCTAAATGTATATTAATATCTCCTGTGATGACAAGAGGAGATAATTTATACAATTTCTCATCCAACAGATCTGAGAATTCATTAATGAACAATGAAAAAGATTGATAACCTGGTGGTCTGTACATGACTAAGATCTCAAGACTAGTCATGCCATTGGAGACCACGGCTGACATAGATTCAAAACTTGTATAGTTGCCTAATTGGTTAATATGTAGAGAGAGCTTGTCCCTGTACAAGAGCCCGACACCACCTCCACGCCTGGAGGCTCTGGGGTTGTGCAGAAATGCAAAGCCAGGGGGAGTGAGGTCAGCTATGACTGCATCATCAGATGCAGACAGCCATGTCTCACTGATAGCAGCGATATCACATTTGTTATCCTTAACAAAGTCATTAAAAATTGTGGATTTATTTCGAAGGGAGCGTGCATTGATAGTACATAATTTAAGATGGTCTTCGAATCCGTCACGGCCACCCCGTTTCCCCCGATGTGTCCTCAGCCGTCGCCCGATACCTAGGGATAAAATCCTCTCCCAGGCCAAGGTGTTGTCCTCACGCCATTTTTCACATTTATATGTACTTCCGGAATTGAGTGAGTGTAGAAATTCACTCGTATACTGAATCCTATGAATATCCAAAGTCGAGGCGGAGTCATCACCAGAAGGGCCTGGATTAGGGTTAATATCCCCACAACTTAGTAGTTTGACATGATAGGTTGACACAGAATTGTGATAGTACAGTATGGGACCCCCAATGTACTTTCCCTTTGATTGTGCAGAGACATTGAACTGCTGAGAGTAGCTAGCTCTCATACAACGATAAGTATGTGGTAGCTGAGTGCTTCTACAGTACAAGAGAAGCACCACCAATACAATGGGGTCGTTTGTAAAAGTGCCATCTCCGAATTGCGTATTGCTTTCTTCGTAGGGTCACATTGCATGATACCTCCATACCAACTGTACACCGACTCCAAACCGACCAATTATTGGCCATTGGAGGTAATGTATTTGTTTGTTTGGTCTATTCTCGATCTATCATCGGTCTTGTACTTGTGACTGGGTATATGATGTTTGTAATTCAGGATTGTGTTAGTCTTCAGTCTTCAAGACAAGCCTCGACAAAACGGCGCCGATGTACGTATGGGGCATGGGGAGTCGACCATACAATTCCGAGGCAAATAAAGGGCAAACGGGCCGCTTAAGACTAATTTTTGTTTTTAAAGCCAGGTCTATGAAGCAGAGGATATTAGGTCGGCCGCCGGCAAGAAGGCATTTACCGCCAATAACTACATGTAATTTCTACGGCCTTCTTATGGACAGCCGACGATTTGAAGGTTTTGGGGGTATTATTACGCCTATAATGAGAAGCAAACTGGTCTTAAATGGTGAGGGGTTGGAGTAACCTAGCAATGTAACAGACATTGTACTAACGTGGCCGCTTTAATACGTAGATATAAGAATAAATTGAGGGTTCGGCTAATACATATATATATATTTTTTTCAATAGTATTTTTTATTGATTCCAAACAATACAAATCAATCTTAGAAATAAAATACAGTTGTTTTTCCTTGACATGAATTCAAAACATTTTCATTACATAGATTGCACGATTGATGAAAACAAAAATGAAATCAGTTGTAACATAAAACAAATAACCCCATCCAACCAAACACACTACTACCCACCCCCCCTCCCCACCATGCGACACACACCACCCGACCACACTTCCACCACGCACTGTTCCTAGCCTCCTCAGAATATTCCCCAAATTGGAGCGACATACAGACAGAAACAATCTCTTTAAACATTAAAACAAAATTAAACGAGGCTACAATAGCCACAATAGCCCAGTATCAAAAGTTCATGAGAATTTCACTTGTTCCCACTTTTGTAAATGTAAGGCCATTTTACCTGCAATATTCTTTTCTTTCTCCCTAAATTCGAACAGTTCTTTTTGAAACTTCCCCAAAGACAATATTACGGACTTTCCCCTGCATCTACACTGTTGGTCATAATGGTGGAATAATTATTTTTACCCCAGTTTAGGGAAGGATTTAAAAAAATTATTTATTTCTAATAGATCTAGATAATGGTATACATTCTCAGATTTTATTGAATATTAATTTGCGAGTGTTTGTTTTGCGTGACTGCTAAATCATATGTGTGCTACTATGCTAATCAGCTAGGGAACCTACGTCCTTAAATCATAATTGACAGTAATGAGGATTAATGCCTCACAAAAGAGCACTGATATAGCTGATCGTCACAATTTTTATCCTGGGGCCTCACAGTAATGAGGCCATTGCTTAGCCCCTGAATCATGACTGTACGCAATGTTTGCTAGGGTACGCGGCCGCCCCCACAAATCCCCCAAAACGAAGAAATTGCAATAAATTGTCAAACATTCATTGCATTTTCCCCCAGCCCCCAACAGGAAAAATTCCTCTGTGTGGCCATGCCTTGAACCATAATGCATGGCCATACAGAGGAATTTTTCCTGTTGGGGGCCGGGGGAAAATGCAATGAATTTTTGACAATTTATTGCATTTTCTTCGTTTTGGGGGATTTGTGGGGGCGGCCGCGTACCCTAGCAAACATTGCGTACAGTCATGATTCAGGGACTAAGCAATGGCCTCGTTACTGTGAGGCCCCAGGATAAAAACCGTGTCGATCAGCTATATATTAGTGCCCTTTTGTGAGGCATTAATCCTCATTACTGTCAATTACGATTTAAGGAAGTAGGTCCCTTAGCTGATTAGCATAGTATCACACATATGATTAAGCAGTCACGCAAAACAAACACTCGCAAATTAATATTCAATAAAATCTGAGAATGTATGCCATTATCTAGATCTATTAGAAATAAATAATTTTTTAAAATCCTTCCCTAAACTGGGGTAAAAATAAATATTCCACCATTATGACCAACAGTGTATATATCGAATATTTCATTGCAAAAATAATTGTATCAAATATCTTTATTCGTGGGGAATTACCGGACAACCCTAAATGAATATATATCCAGTCGATATACCTTAATTCCCTTAGCTCAAACTTAGCTATTACATTTTGCCATAATATTTGAACACGTTCACACTCATAGAACAAGTGTAAATATGTTTCAATCTTTTTCTTACAAAATGAGCACAAGTTATCTACAACAAAGCCGAATCTGAATAAATGTTTTCTAGTATATATTATTGCTCCATAAAGCAGTTTATACTGAATTCCTCTTAGTCTGTTAACAAGAGTAACTTTCCTAGGCCTACTAAATATCTCCGGCTACATACCTCATTTGAAAAATCTGAAAATTCCCGTTTATCATGAATCCTCAAGACAAATAAATTGTGTAACTTCTCCATAAAATATTCATAAACCTTCCTCGATAATACATCTATGAGGAGCTTCACAGTACTGTTAAACTGCATTGAAATATCATACTCTTTTACATCCACTAAACTCCAGTTATCCTTTTTCCGCTTCTCAAAATAGCTTCCCCAATATTCCATACATCAACAATTTTGTTTCCTTTTAACCCCAAATGTTGAAAATGAGATATTGCCCGCATGCCATTTTCCGCAAAAATATTTTGAATTGATATCATATTGCGTGTAAACAACTCCTCATCAAAAATCATTTTCTTCTTCAATAAGAAATCTTTATGGTTAAAATAGTTGGATTATTCTTTTCTTCAAAAATTCCTACGACCTTTTAACTCTTCCCATGCTTTGATCATTTCTTAATAGAACTTAGGTACTTTGAAACTTAATAACTTGAAATCATAGTTACACAAAGAAATAAGTCTACCCCCTAAGACACACACGCACGCACACACACACTCTCGCACGCACAGTCGTACGGCCACACAATGATTATGACCCGGGATCGACGTTTTCTTAACAACTGTTTGGATTAATTATATATTCGTTCCGCGTTTTCACTTCATAGTCATATTTATATTCACATTTATCTATACATTGACATTTATATTTATATTCATATTCATGTTTTTACAATTTATACTGATATTGATATCCATATCCAAGTTCATATTCACATTCACATTTACATGAAAATAGTATCATGTGAACCATCTCAACATGCAGTTCCAATTTCAAGTAGAGAGAGGTTTTGTTAGTCTTCAAGAGAGTTAGAGTTATGTACCAGAGACCAGAGTAGATAGCTTAAAATTACATGGGTGCATTCGATTTTGAAAACGAGTCTAATACGAATGTCTAATGTTAACACTTTCAACACCGCGAAGGAGATTCAATTAACACAGAACTATTTCATCCGTCTAACGGGCATTCGGATTATTTATTGCATTTTTTAACAAGAATGATTTCATACAGAATTTACGTACGATACATGAAGCTATTTGCTAGTTATCTTATTTTGTGAAATATATTCTATTGGCATGATTTTTCATACCCACGACAAAATAATTAGGTAAAAGTGGCAAACATTTGAAACATTTAAAGAAATATAGATATGCCTATCAATACTACTTCTACTACTATACTACTACTACTACTACTACTACTACTACTACTACTATTATACTACTACTACTACTACAACAACTAATAATTATAATGACGATAATGAAAACGATAATGATAATTCTAATAATAATACAAATAATTAATAGTTATTGTTATTATTATTATTATCATCAGCATGAGAAGAAGAAAAGACACCAAGAATAAAAAGAAGAATATTAACAATAGTTTTGAGTAAAAAGGGTAGCCCGGGAGAGAGAGAAAATGTTGATTAATCAGGGTCTTGCCAAATGACACTAATAATGCCGTGCTGGGATTCGAGCTCTCAACACCAGGGGGGTGTTTCACAAAGATCCTAAGTTGAACGTATCTCTAAGTTGGACTCAACAATTATGGAAAGCCGTTAGCATCTATGAAAACATTTTGTAAAATTTGGTTTAAAAGGCATAACATGTTTAGTCAAATCATGCATATTTTCTATCATCATGAAGAATTCATGTTCTTGATGTGGAATTTATAAAAAGTCAAAAATACTTGAATTTTCGGTTTGAATATATTTCATTTTAGGGCTACAAATGGCTCTCCATAATGTTCAAGTCCAACTTAGAGTTAAGTTCGACTTAGGATCTTTGTGAAACACCCCCTGGGTTGAGAGTCAACTGAATGAACTTTAAACTATTCCAGATCTAAAACATGAATTCTGGCATGAAGTCTTTCGTCTACGGCTGATTGTCAACGAAACGGAGTTAAGTCTTTTGTCAATTTTGCTTGTTGCTACGGCGGGCAGCCAGTGAAAACGAATTCTTTTGATCAAATTATAGAAATGCAAGCACTACTTTAAACAAACGGAACTTTGCCATTACTTGCTAATTTTTCCTGATTGAGGTGTCAAATGAAAGGACAGAAACTCACTTTTCTAGAAATGTGATTTTCTCTTTGAAATACAGATACTGTCCGCCAAATGACTTTTGGATTCCTCTCTTCAAATTCATTTTAATCACTCATGCGTGAAATATGCATCACATGACATGCATCAGATGAAAGAGGAGGATCTAAGTTTTACAAACATGTGTCATTTATTAATTATAATTATGATCAAGTTATGATAAAACATCGATAATTCTCGGTTTCGTTTTTTCTGGGACGCACTGTATTTCATCATAATTTAATGAAATGTTAGTCTTGGAAAATGTTGATCATGTAGCATGTAAATACTGGCGTACATTGTGAGGTGTTGGAATAATTGAAATGAAAAGAAATTGGCCAATTAAGTCTTACTAAAAGTTTACTGTATACGGATATGAATACATGGAACTACACAAAGTTGTGTAATGAAAATGTTTAAAAATTCTTGGGCTGTTTTTTTTCTTTTATCGGATATATGAGGGTATTTGAAGAGCCATCCTTTTCAAGGGACACGTTTTTCCTGTGGTTCTTTCCGACACTAACATATAAAAATGAAACCACTCTCAAATTATTGTTCCCAGTTACCCAGACAATTACGGTCGGAGATATAATTTTCTACTATGTGATGCTTATACGGACTGTCTATTTTTCCTGTAACTTGCTTGTTAAGTTTAATGACAGAATGGATGAATTAAATATCATTTGATAAGTTACATTTAACAGTAACTTTCAGTTTCTATACTTGAACAGATTAATATATAACTTGTTTTTATCAATAATGTTAAAGAATATTTTTAAAGATTGCATTAGGTATTACTATTAGATGCCAGATTCAAGATTTAAGACTTTTAAAAACTATCTTCGTAGCTGGGTTGCTGAATTTTGACAATTCTTTACAGATAAATATAAACACGCACCAATACATACATAAAATATACAAAAGTACAATAACAATGTATACATGCAGAATTAAAAAATACACATACAACATCCATAAACATTTTCAATTGTGAACAATTTCTGTAATATTATTTGGATTAATAAAATAATGATTCATACAGGATAAAGACAATAAGAAAATAATTTGTTATGAGTTCTACGAAACACATGGAAGACCTAAGTTTATCAGGTGTATACAATTGGTAGTTGTAAAATCCAATTATATTAAAGAATTTTAGAAATAATTAAACCTGTGTTTGGATTTTACCGAGTGATTATTAAAACGAAAGATGACGACATCACTTATATTATACAAATTATATAGAATACAAAATTCAAAATGGAATATAGAAACAATGGGAAAACAAAAGTTATATTTCCACGTAAAGTGTGTACAAACAATTATATTAAAGAAATTTAGAAATAGTTAAACCTGTGTTTGGATTTTACCGAGTGATTATTAAAACGAAAGATGACGACATCACTTATATTATACAAATTATATAGTATACAAAATTCAAAATGGAATATAGAAACAATGGGAAAACAAAAGTTATATCTCCACGTAAAGTGTGTACAAACAATTATATTAAAGAAATTTAGAAATAGTTAAACCTGTGTTTGGATTTTAACGAGTGATTATTAAAACGAAAGATGACGACATCACTTATATTATACAAATTATATAGTATACAAAAATTCAAAATGGAATATAGAAACAATGGGGAAACAAAAGTTATATCTCCATGTAAAGTGTGTACAAACAATTATACATTAAAGACATTTTTAGAAATACTTTAACCTGTGTTTGGATTTTACCGAGTGATTATTAAAACGAAAGATGACGACATCACCTATATTATACAAATTATATATTATACAAAATTCAAAATGGAATATAGAAACAATGGGAAAATAAAAGTTATATCTCCACGTAAAGTGTGTACAAACAATTATATTAAAGAAATTTTAGAAATAGTTAAACCTGTGTTAGGATTTTACCGAGTGATTATTAAAACGAAAGATGACGACATCACTTATATTATACAAATTATATAGTACACAAATTAAATTCAAAATGGAATATGGAAAAAATTGGAAAACAAAAGTTATATCTCCACGTAAAGTGTAGAAACAAATTACATGACCACAGAATACAGAAGAAAAAAAATAAGTCGTTAAATCGGACAGGTGTCAGACCAAAAAAACTCACAGAATTATTGTTTATAAGTTTTCATGTATAACTATAACTGTCAATCGGTTACTTATAACTTTAACGCGTTTTTGTTTCAATGTTGTTATGCAGTATATTGAGTTACTAATGACTTTAGTATTCCTTACAATGTTGTCATTTGTTTCTACTGAGATGCTAATGATTTTAATGTTAATTACGATGTTGTCATTAATTTTGTTTCTCCCATGTATTACAATACTTGTTCTATGTTTATGATCTCCCTTGCTAGTTCAAGAAAACCATTATCTACGAGTTCGTTGTTGAAATATACGTGCCGCTCTGGAGTGCTCTGTTCCGACCCAATATCTCTAATTGTGTTCATGATCGAGCTTTCCATCTTCTTTGTCCAGTTTGCCACCCAGTCAAAGATCCATTGTGACGTAATATCGGAAGACGTGAGCCGTATTGTCTGATCTTCACTCTTCAGCAGACGTTCAAGAGATGTTCGCCGGGATTCGTCCATTCCGTTCAGCATATTCGTGATGAAATCCATACCTGTCTGTCCGACCTGGTATCGACCTGTCAAACATTTGATATAATCAGAATAATCTGCATAATTCATGATAGATGTTCTGCTTAATTGCGAACCAACTATGACTTCAGTCTCAGTCCTAATTCCGCCCATTTAATGAAAAATTCAAGTTAACTCCAATATAAATGCTTTAATCAGGTATGATAGATATCTGTATCGTGCATTTCCAAAGAAGAAGAAGAAAGGGAAGGAGAAGAAAAATGTCAGTGTAATAATAGTGTAGCGCTTACAAACATTAGTATACAGTGCTACATGAATATGTTCCTTTTTTATTAACTATAATTTTGGTATGAATTATTTTTCATTTAATTCTTCTTCTTTTTTTTTTCTTCTTATTATAATACAGAATTGAAGAAAAAGGAGAACAAGTGTAAAACATAGAAAAAAGCAGACGAAAAAGAAGAAACATTACGTGAATGAGGTAAACATTCTAGTGTAAAATGCAAGATTTATCATTTCCAAATCTTTCACCTGTTTAAAAACTCCCTGTTTATTGTCCAGGACGATGCATTTCTTTAAAATTTAAATGCATCAACATACCATTCATTACTGCAGCTACAACATGTGGTTTGTTTATCTTCTGTAAGCCTTCTGCTAAGACAACTCGGTGATCGATTAAACCAGGACAGACCCTCTCTTTCCAAATCTTCAATAGAGCGAGTACAGAGGCCATGTTGATGTCGGGTATATCTTCGTCAGTCAGCTCGAGCATTCTTTGTAGATCACCCACACCTTTCTCATCATGTACACTCTTGATCGCGTTTCCGATTTCGTCTATTGGCTCTTTGACGACCTTGACATTCTTAGCGTTAGCTTCTCCGTCATCATCGTTTGAAGGAATCTGTTTCATTTCGACGACTACACTGCTTTCGTATGCTTTCTTCTCTTCGTTTGTCTCAGTGAATTCCTCGTCGACCTTAGTCTCGTCATCTGTAATGACTGCCGTTGCTATAGCAAGTAGTTCTCCATAACTGGGCTCACAGGCTTGACAAACAAAGAGAAAAACCAACAATAATTGCAGTAGTTTTAGGTTGTCTAATCATAAAGAAAAGATGTGTGCCGACAAGACTACCAGTAAAAGACCTGGTCTCATTCTAATTATCATGTATGTCATATGCCTAAAAAAGATTAAGTGATGAAAATGACAATACATAATTGAGAATACATGCTTCCTGGTTAATAGAAAGAGGCTGCTTACCCAAGTCAAATCTTTCCATGACATTCGGATATCCAGCCTTGTCAAGAACGCTGGAGAATGATCGTCTATTTACTTCGATGAAAGTCTTCTGATACATCTCGAATAACTGAAAGACAAGACTTATAGTACCGACTTCAAGGTGAGAGGCACGGAAATCTTGTCTGTAAGATGTCAATTTGGTTTCTCTGATTCCAAGGGATTTAGCAAAAGGACGAAAGTCTTCCATTATTAGATCATGCGCCAGATCGACCAGTTCTGCTTTGTAGATTAAACTACCTTTGGGACGAGATAGCAGACCTATAGCAAAGAACATAAGTATTTATTTTTTATACAAACAATTATTGTGTGTATATATTGAATGAACCCCAATTACTTATTCCCAACATTGTATTCTACAAATGAGTCATTTTTATCTTTTTTTTGGGAGTTATTATTATTCATTCTAATATGCGCTCATTAACATTGACTATCTACCCACCGCCAAAATTGATTGCTGTCAATGCTGCCGAAAGTACTTTGTGTTTCTTCTCCTGTTTTTGGTCTGCCATGATATATCTCCATCTACACATCGCATCTAACCGTTTCTCCTCATTATCAAGGTCTCCTGATGTACAGGGAATGTGGAGAGCACTACAGAGCTGTATCATCGTTTGTTCAGGGACCAGCTTGGCGATCTGTTTCAGCTTCTTTGTAGCTGGCCACTTTTCGTCAGACTCTTTCCGAGCATCTGGCGGAAGTAAAATATATAAAAGCAAAAGTGATCGATAATGTGATAAGAAATAAATTTAACATTGCTGATCTTACTGTGAAAGTTCAATGTGTATTTTTTTCCAAATAAAAAGAGCACGATATAATTTTATTTTGTCTTTTAGATACAAAAAACAAGTACGTGATTAATTTCCGTACCACGGTGTGAACGATCAGTGGCATCTAACTTCTCATAATGGATCTCTTTATTTTACGAACTAAGACAGAAAATTTTCAGAGGTGATGACGTGCAACTCTAAACTCAAAGAAACTAGAAACCGCTAAAAATCTGGCAATCCTTGAGTTATCAATACAGTAAATACAGCTTCGTCAACGACATCTTCGAGCGAATCGCCAGCGAAGCTTCCCGCCTCTCTCAGTACATCAATAATTTATATCTTTATTTTATTATTTGTAGGTGTTGATTCCATGACTCTTCTTCCCTTTCCCGTTCCTCTTCTTGCCACCGATGGGTGGCTTTATATATATTTATACATTATACACTGTCGCTCATAAAGTTGGAATATTTTTGTTTTACCCCAATTTATGGAATTATTTTAAAAGTAATTTAAAAATAATAGATCTAGATAATAATATACATTCTCAGAATTTATTGAACATTAATTTGACAATGTGTGTTTTGCGTGACTGCTAAAGCATGTGTATGCTACTATGCTTATCAACTAGGGGACCTACGCCCTTAAGTCATAAATGACAGTAATGAGGATTAATGCCCCACAAAAGAGCACTAATATAGCACATCGATCCGGTTTTGATCCTGGGGCCTCACAGTTACGAGGCCATTGTTTTGTCACTGAACCATGACTGTACGCAGCGGGGGCTAGGGTAGGGGGCAGTTTCTATAAATAAATAAAAACAAAGAAAATGCAATAAATTTTCAATAATTTATTGCATTTTACCCCGGTCCCCAACATAAAAAAATCCTCTGTGTGCCCATGCCTTGAGCCATAATGCATGGCCGTCCAGAGTGCAATAAATTATTGAAAATTTATTGCATTTTCTGTCTTTTTATTTATTTATGGAAACTGCCCCCTACCCTAGCCCCCGCTGCGTACAGTCATGGTTCAGTGACAAAGCAATGGCCTCGTAACTGTGAGGCCCCAGGATCAAAACCGTGTCGATGTGCTATATTAGTGCTCTTTTGTGGGGCATTAATCCTCATTATTGTCATTTATGACTTAAGGGCGTAGATCCCCTAGTTGATAAGCATAGTAGCATACACATGCTTTAGCAGTCACGCAAAACACACATTGGCAAATTATTATTCAATAAAATCTGAGAATGTATATTATTATCAAGATCTATTATTTTTAAATTATTTTAAAAATAATTCCATAAATTGGGGTAAAACTAAAATATTCCAACTTTATGAGCGACAGTGTACTTAAATACAATGTGTCAATATTAGTTGGTTATAGTCACTTTTCTTCATTAATCAACCTTGTAATATGACAACCGTACTTTAAACAAATATAGGCCTATATCCCCAATCTTAATTTGTAAATGGTAAATTGACTGGAATTAAACTGATACGTTACCCGTGCCGTCAGTTTTCCTTTTGGGAACATTAGATGCACGACATAGTCGGTCTCTCTTCTCGAAGTTACTACAGTTCTGCTTAGCCCACCAATCCTCGATCATTTGATGACTATCAAACAGAGCTGTTCTGTTTTCTTTGATGATGTTATCTATCCAAACATCTTTGTTCTTTGAGTAAACGAATTTAAGGTCCGGGTAGTATTCTTTTCCTAAGTCCATCGTAGCCTTAATCAGTTCTGTACAGTGACGTGACGTTATTTGAGGTAATACGAATGTATGTATTTCATTCTTTTCTAGCCCACGTTTCAGACAATCAGGTACTGAATAAAAAGAAGAAAAATCGTTTAATAACATTTCATTTAAAGACTTATATGCAGAGATACCCTTGTATTATTCTGAATAATTCGAATTACTATATAAATTACAGACTCGTGATGTACGCACACAGACCTTTGGGTGCTGACATAATTATATACTTTATTATTTCAAATTGATACTAATGTTGTCAAATTCTGAAAATATCTTGGAATCTTTATTTCAATTATGATTTAATTGTCTTATCCTAATTACAGCACCATTTAATTACTTCGGAAGATATCCATATCGCTAGGGGTGTGCTTGATTGTCTCCAGTGCTAGGCTTAACATTACTTCTTGGTTTCCAGAGCTGTTAACATCCCTCCAGTGTTTCAAGATATTCATGGCTCCTTCGACGACCTCTCTTTTCCCTTTGTCCTTCAGCATTTCAAGGTGATCATGTTGTGCACCAAGGTCCTCTAGGAGTCCAATGATTCTGTCACTTTCAGCGATGTGCCACAGAGTATGTTCCAGGTCATCCACAGACACTGCTCGAGGAGAGTCAGAGTAATCTACATATGGATGCAAAATAATAATATGGGAATTTTTTGACATCTTTTGTACTCAGTATGGTTAAAGGATTATTGATTAGGCAAGACTAAGGGTATTACCTCACTAATTTCAGTATAGTTGACATAGCATACTTATACGTTGGAGATATACTGATAAACTCTACAATAATATTTTCTTAATATGAGTCATATATTTTATAATCAAAACATTATATTTACTTCGAACTATCATAAATACGCTTAACAATTAAATGAGTACTAGGTTGGGCGTTAAACTAAGCACTTGCTTCGAGGAAATAAATATGCATCCGCATGGTAAAACAAATGGGTTCTTCAGAAAGGAAATGCAAAACAACACCAATGCTGAATTACTTTGTAATTGATCTATTGCAGACTTCAAGCCGGCATTCCTACAAGCATCAAAGAAGTCATCCCTCTGACATCTACCAGTGTATCCAGCTTTCCACTGACAAAACTCCTTGTAATAATCTTCGTCGGTTCGTAATATCTTGGAACTCTCTTCGTCCTGGATTGGTTTGTCGAGAAACTTTCCAAGTTTGTCGCTTAAATTCTCCTCTCGAGCATATTTCACAAGTGTCCATAGTTCAATGTATGATATCAGATCTGGAAAAGAAGATGAATGCTCGCTTTAGTAACTGTTTTTCCTCCTTCTTCCCGTAATAATGCTAATGTAAATTAATAAGCTAAAATGTGGAAGCTTATTTTTCCACGATTCTTCTTCAAAACCCCATCCTATTTCACCACTCTCTATTCCATTCAGACAACATTCGTTTTTGCATCCATTTTCAATGAACATATTCACATTTATTGTAAATTAATTGTATTTCCAGAGCAATAACAAGTCAAATGTTTTGTTAACTTACTTTACGAACTTTTTTTTAAAACACACAACTATAAGCCAAAACAAATTGTTTAAAATCGTGTGAAAATCTGAATGATAGTTGCCTTAGTTTTTCTTCCAGATACTACAAATAGATTATTTTAAAGAGGCTAGCGTTGGTATTTAGTATTTCTTTCTTAATGGTGGTCGAAATTTAAACTTGACCACGTTCACGTTCACTACCTCTTGTTGTACTAAGAGAGGTGGCAAGCTTCGCCGGTAATTCGCTCGAAGATGTCGTATAGATCAGCGTAGGGACTCTGGCGTATTTCCCTGAGGAATATAATAGTACAAACATACAAATAACTGTAGCATCATTTCTTGTTGTTTTTGTTCTGTTTCAGGTAGTTTTGTTCTTTTGTTTTGTTTTGATTTTACTTGAAATAAATACAAAAGTCTATTGTTACTTTCAATGACGTTTATTACATTTTTTTCAAAATTGAAAGATGAATTTATTATTATCATTTAATATCATGAACATTTTTTTTTAACGTTTGATATGGAAAAAGGGTAAAATCTCTGTGGGTTTCACTTACGTTTCAAATGCCTTTTCCATCGCTTCATAACATATACAGCAATGACGATGATTGTAGAAAAAAGTATCACAGCTGAAATAGTAGAATAAACACATGCACATTTGAATTTGGATTTGATTAATTACCACCTTTAAATCAGATTGCTTTATGTCATATGTACAGTGTGTTTTTAAAATTTATCAGGCATCAAGCATTACGATTAAGTACCATATTCTCTGCAATTACTCCATTTGAATCTTGATTCTCTGCTATATCTGCATGTATTTTTTTAATAAGAGGTTAATTGTTATTATACTCTATTAATATTTCTACTACCGTCTGCGTTTTTGTTATTTTATTCTCATAGATACATTTCTGTCTCGCCTGCGTAGCAAAAAGCGAAACATAGACGCCGCTTTTCCGGTGGCGGCGGCGTCAACATCAAAAAACTTAACCTAAGGTTAAGTTTTTTGAATTTTTAATATAATTTTGAAAGTATAATTTCTTATTCAATGAAACTTTGATTAAAGGGTTATCAATTATCCCCAATCATTCAGGTCACAAAGCCAAGGTCAAAGTTCATTTCAGGTCAACAAACTTAGACTATGTTGTGGCATCATTATCAAAAACTTAACCTGAGGTTAAGTTTAAGAATTGTTAATATAATTTTGAAAGTATAAGTTCTTATTCAATGAAACTCAAACTAAATGGTAATCGAGTTTTCTGGATCATATGAGGAAAATTTCAGGTCATAAAGTTAAGGTCAAAGGTCATTTCCGGTCAACAAACTTAGACTTTGTTGTGGCATCAGGTTAAGATTTTGAATTTTTATCATAATTTTTAAAGTATACATTCCTATTCCATGAAACAAGGTCAAGTTCAAAGGTCATTTTAGGTCATTAGATTTGTATTATGTTCTCACAACAAATAAATCATTATTCATTAAAGTTATCAATCTGGATTATCGATCTGCCATTGTATTTGTTGTCACTTTCTTGTTTTTTTTTATAACTCCATTCTGTATGTGTATGTTTTAAATGTTTTTATGAAGAGTGTTGAATAAACTTCGAATTTAATTGAATTGAATTGAATCTTGGTGCAAATGATAGTAATAATAATTCTTCTAATGATTCTTAGTCCATATTCACTTCAAAATGCTGATTATATTCAAAAGGATTTCATTTTGGGGGGCCTGTTAATGGGCCATCCTGCCAAGAAATAATGTCCCGACCTCAATTTTTCATCATATCGAATTGCGTGATGCAGGCGAGACCGCCGAGAGCGTTTCCCTTGCTATATAACTTACCAAAGATTTTTAGGTGCGCCATACAATTTTCGACAATATATCTTTTGTTCATCTTATTAATATGGGATTTCTCGGTCAATTTCGTGACTTTTTCGTTCAAATTCGATCATTCAAAAACATTTATTTTCATTCGAATTAAAACGTGTTTCTTTTTCGTAAAATTTTCATTCAATTTAAAGCGAGACGATTCGCGATTACGTAATAGCGTCTTCCGTGAATTCAAATTTGTTTCTTTGCAAACAATTTCACACGTTTTGCAGACAAATTAAACATGTCAATTTTACCCAGTATGATCATATATAGAACCCAGCAAGCTTAGTTCCATGCTTAATCCATTTCAAATTGTATGGGTTGGTAAGCAAAAAACATGTTATTTGTCCTCACTAGTGGTGTATACCCACTAAATCATCACTATTTACCAACTGAACGATCATGTGTTATTTATAAGTAGATATAACCTAGCCACGTCAATATAGAATTAGCATGGAACTTAGCAAGAGTGTCTTTTTATGAATATGCAATGATATAAGTGCATGCAAAGTGTGTGTTTACAGACTACAGTTGTATTTATTGGAGTGGCGTACCATAATGGTGTGGGGGGGGGGGGGTATCAATACTCTATACATGGATTTATTTGTTATGTTTTGTTTTGTTTTTGATAATTTATTCGATGTTCGTTATATCTGTGAAGCCAGTTATATTTGTGTAAATCATATTGAGTCTGTATTGAACATGTTAAGAACAACCTATGTGTATCAATTCAATCACAATCATAATCACATCAAAATGATTCAGATTTTGATGTGATTATGATTGTGATTGAACTGATACTCATAGATTTTTCTTAACATGTTCAATACCACTTACGGACAATGACTGCCACAGCAACGCGAGTCTGCTGAACATTTCGAATCAAGTGGATTGTCATGGACCTGCTTTCAGCTTCCCCAACCAGCCCTGTTGCAACACATTCAAAGGCAGTTTCACTGCTGCCATTTGTTGCTATCGTAACACGTTTATTTCTGGTACCATCGCTGTTGTTCCACACCATCGTTTCCACGGAATCAACTCTTAGTGATCCATGCATGAAGAACAGGTCGATAACCGGGTAGTATTCTCTTACTTCACATGTTAACGCTGTTTGAGAAGCGATGCGGAGAGTGCATGATGGTAGGTCCTGTTGCTCTCTGGGACATTCTTCGATTGAAGGAAACGGCTCCAGAGGAAAAGCTATTCGATTGAATATTTTAAATGCAGGCATATAACATATCACTTCGAGAGTATATTTCACCGCAATTTTATTTTCTAACCTTAATCATCAACACCGACTTCTGTGCTTTGTAACTTCCAATCCTTTTTAAACTAATATTTGTTGTGTTAATATGCCTTTTTATATTTATTATCTTATTATATTTGTAACACGGTCCCTATTATTAGTAAACTGGCCAAGTACCAGGAGCTGTATTTTTTCTTTTCTTTTTACCGTGTCGATAAAAATGCATGAATGCATCAATCAATCAATCATAAAATAAGAACACAGAAATAAACTGGCTTTCATAACTTTTTGCTTAAATTAATTTGTTCAAATTGAGGACGGGTAGACTCAAGAAACGTATTATATGGTTCAATTCTGTTCTTTCAGGTTTGTCCATACTTCCCATAATGATAGTAATACTAATAATCTATCCGTTTACATAATTACTACACAACCACTAAATAAATATACTCCGTGCCACTTTATACAAAGTATCAAATCATTACCCCACCATTAGTTGATCGAGGTGGCATGATAAGGCGGTAGAGCATTTAGGGATATTGCTACCTAGCCTCCACCTATTTGCTACACTTTCCCTTCAATAACACACTTCGTTTAGGACAGAAAGTGGTTGTGTACTTCGAAAACACAATACAATTCATACTGTATTCGATTCTCCTCATTTATCTCCTTTTCTCGCCAGCAAGACTTACCGAATACATTAAGCCCGGTAACATTCCGAAATAAATGGCCTGAGTCGGAGTCAGTCACCTCACAGAAGTAGCTATCTTCATGAAGAATCTTTATATCATTGATAAGCAAAGAGTATTCATTGGTGATGTTGAACAGCCCTTCTTCATATCCAGGTCCACTCCTCTCTACGACACTGCGAGAAAGGTCCATGCTGACCAAGGTATCGTTAGCACCTCTTACCCAGGAGACCCTCCTTGGACGAATATTCACCTGGCATGGTAATACACCAACTTCACCCTTCTGAACTGCCACACTCTGTTCCGTTCTCACAGCATTGTCTAATGACAAATGGAATGAGATCATGCTCATGTTAAGTAGATATTCATTTCGTTTATGGAGGAATCAAATCCAGTATTATTATGCGAAATTGTTTATTGTTACATACAACCTACACAATTCCATATCCACATTGCCTGTTATTTCGACGAACATTCCTATTCATATTCACAAATTTCTGAACCTGTATGAAATAATTATTTATGTAGGGGTACGTTTAAAAATTACTTATGATACAAGAAACATTATCAATTGAAGTAAATAGTAAAATAGTTGTCATACTTGTGTAGCATCCTATATCGTAATACATTCATCGTGAAGCGTATGAAATAGCGGAAATGTGTTCCTTTCGTACTAGTCAGAGCCACGTGGTAAAGGAATCGCCCCCCCCCCCGTGAAAACAGAAATAAAATTCACTCGCCAGAATTTGATCAAGCAGTGCTTGGGCCACTGTATCCTCATATTTGGGCAGGGATGTCATCCATTTGTAGTACATTTATCATACCTAACTATGATCTTAATGCATTGCCTCTAGGTTAGTTCGCACGCTCGCATAATTATACAAAATAATAAGAAAGGAATGGAATGACAGGTGTCAGAACACAGGGTGAAATGAAGACGTTCTAGCTCTACAGGAGTCAATAGGGAGACAGCTTTTGTATTCGAGGTACAGACAAACTGTCCCTCAAAGGTAGTGTGTGTTCATGATGTGGGCCCTCCAATGTATGCAGGATGAATGCACCCATCTACAGAAATGGGAAATCAAAATTAAACCAAATTGATATGGGAATCACGTGAGATGGGGGAAAGATTTATCTAATGTTCTTTCTCGGTCACAATGTAACGTTCATATTTGCTCAAACCCTTGTAAACAGCCTGTGACTAAAATGGAACCTACTTGTTATCATAACATCGGTGTAGTTGTAAATCAAGATTCCTTTGTAGTTGGAGACTCTGCAGATGTAGCGTCCTGCGTCTGTATTCCTCACATTTCTGATGACCAGAGAGTAGTTTCCATCTATGTCACAGCTACCATCTTCATATCTTGGGCCGGACTTTTCACCATAACTCCAGATTATTAAAGAAGGTGATTTCGCCGGGTCAGATCCCTTCTTCCAGAAGATTCCATTTGGAAGTCCTTTGAATCGACACCTCAAGATGCCCGTAGTTCCGTTGACTAGCGTCTTCTTGACCTCAGTATAGACTATACCGTCCGGAATATCTTGAGACGATCCTGTCAGAATAGCAAGTCACAAAGAAAGTAACAGGAATGTGAATTTATGTCTATCAACAGGTATCAGAAATAATATGAAACTAGATAATATTCGATGTATTTGTTGAAGACACAAAACGGAATTAGCCGGAGTTATACAATTGTGTAATTAACAAAGTGAGCTTTTCTCACGTTAGCTGTTCCATTCCTTTTGAAAATGCCCTCTTCATCATTCTCTGATTCTTCAAACATCGACATTTTCATCGTCCATGCGTTAGATATTTTATATTGTTTGCAAGCATGTAAAGGGAAACTCGAGAATTAATTAATTTATCTCACTACTTTTAAATTGATAACGGACACCAGAATACAGCAACTGGTTCGCGGCCACTTACCAAACATGGAAAACACGACACAGAACAACCCTGCTGCAAATGCTAATTTGGCTGCCATGATAGTTTAGTCACTGGTTATGAAGATAGTACTAATGGCGCGCTCCTACACTACACTTAATTGTAATTGATAAGGCGCAATACAAAACGGTTACAGTATGTTAATCATTATCGAACGACAGCCATAACGAAATGGCACGGTGGCACGGTCTGTTTACACTGCGTAATTGTGTAAACATATCTTAAGTGTTTTGTAATGATAATTTTGCACGATGATAACAGTTTTGAAGACAATTTCATATTTTGTTGGCGGGAGAGGGGGAGGGGGGGGGGGGGGACGGACGATATGAGAGTAGAATTTACGACTTACTACGCATACAAGCACGTGATGTGGTATAGGGGTTATCCTTATCTTGGCTTTAGAAAAAAAAATCTTTTATACGGGTTGTCATGTTTGTATTGATCTAAAAAACATTAAATCCTCCTCAATACAAACGAAATTTATGTGTGTAAAATACTCTTTGAAAAATGTAAACAAATCATATAAGCACACCGTAAAGTCTGAAGTAAATTAGACAAACAATTATTTGTAAAAAGGTAAGAATGTTTGAAAGTTGTTATCATTATATATATATATATATATATATATATATATGGGAATTTCAATTGGCTGAATCTGGAATCTCACTGAGATGTAGTCACTGAGATGTAGAACCCGACAACTTTTCCACTTGTTCCAAAATGATTAAACGTCAATTTAATTGAAATCAATGTCTCAGAAGGGTAAATTCTTTTTCAGAGGACCCATAATATTTTCCTATCCATAATGTATTTTGAGTAGTGCCCTAAGGGGGAGGGCGTTTAAGATACAAAAGAAATTCATAATACTCTTATATATGACAAACTGGGGTGTTGCCCATGCGTGTTTATGTAACAATCCATCCTCCAAAAATATCCATTTTGTAATCTCATATCTGAGACATCTATATATCTCTTATTATTCGTGAAATTTATTTCAAGTTTTCGTCATTCTTTTTATTTGATTTTTGTTTCTGTTGCTTTTAAACAAATAAAGAGGCAGGTGCAGAGGCAGGGCCAGGGCCAGGGGCGGAAGCATGGGCAGTGGCAGGGTCAGAGATAGGGGCGTGGGAGTAGGCAGTATACGGGGTCTTCAAACAAGGTAGCCGAAGTTTACAAGTCTACTACTTCAGAACTGTCTGCTTCTCATATTAAATCGTAAACTGGAAGAAAGCATGACTCTTCACATTTTCATATGATCCCTTACTGAGGTATGTGCTCTTGAAGGTGAACGATTGAAAACCCACATTTCTAGCCATAATTTGTATTCAAACTTCCCTTTCTTCCTCTTTCATATGAGGCACCAACATAAACAATGTAATTCCATTTACGTAAATTAAGATAACTCAAATACATGTTTCCATTACTACAATCAAACGCTAAAGTGAATTATCCAAGTACTGAAATCAATAATCACTCAACCCACTTGGACACGGTCGAGGTCAAAAGTTTAAAAGTGCGTAATGATTCATATTCATATTCATATTAACTTTTATTGATTGTACAAATTACCCCCCCCCCCCCAACCCCGTAATTGATAGTGCATGTTTGTTCAGCTCAATGCCTTTATAAGTATTTGCATGAAATATTATGTTTATGCTGCATTTTATAATATAATTATAATATGAAATTACCTACAAAGAAGCAGTGTAAACAAAACGTAATCATTATGTTATCAACATAAACAAGTTGGTAATTAGCAAGATCACGGAAGCTGTCTGGCATGAAATATTGTTTACTTTGAGCAATAGAGCTGATAAGGGGGAGTTGAGTACGGGGCTTAGCCTCCCTTTTTTGTGTTGATCGTTTAGAAATCATAATGTTAAAATCATTTAAAGTGGATGGATTCTCCCAAGTAGTGCTAAATAATAGATACTGACAACGGCGAGATAAATAATTGATTTTTTTTTCATAAAACAACACTCCGCTACCCGCTAGAGCCCCCTAGGTACCTATAACATCTTTTTTTCTCCTTAAATTGGACTCATTCAAAATGTATCACACATATGATATCAAAAACGCACACTGAAGACAAGGACCGGGACGGGGTGCATATCAACTGTCTGACATTATATGACGCAGTAATCGCCAAAACGACAACTACTGGCGATCGGAAAATTGGCGGCTTACTTCGGTCTGTCAATTGGCGTCTGTTAAGACCCGGTCACACACAGGGGACGCATGGGGGACGCACGGCCGGCGCATGGAAAATTTGCAATTTTGGCAAGTGCGTTGTCGTTCGCTAGGCGTGCGTCATCACTCGTTACTCGTTCGTCGATCGCGCTGGACCCACGCTATGCATTCGTCTTCATTCGCTGTGTGCGTCGGGATTTTTTGAGCATGCTCAAAAGTGTGCGCGGAGCTCGACGCATGAATGTACACGCCAAAGGCACGCCAGACGTGCGTTGAGCGCGCTAGACCAGCGCCAGACATACGCGGAGCACACGCCCTGTATACACACAGCGCGCTAGCTACACGCTGTGCATTTTGTGTCAGCTCGCTATAGCTTTTCCAAAATCATAACAAAAGTTGGGCACACGGCCTTTTCTGATTTCCAATGCGCTGGCCGTGCTTCGTAGAACGCGGTGCATGCGTGGACCATTCGTCCAGCGCGCTAGCAACACGCTGTGCATTCGTTGAAGTTGTTATGAGCGCTCTGTGTACAGTGTGTAAGCGCACTGTATGTACCATGTATGCGCTCAGCGCGGTAGCAACACGCTATGCATTTGGTGTCAGCTCGATGTAGCTACGACAAAAGTTGGGCGCACGACAACGCACTGGCCAAAATTGCAAATTTCCCATGCGCTGGCCGTGTGTTCCCCATGCGCCCCCTCTGTGTGACCGGGCCTTTACAGGTGATTTTCCATTTTGAATGTGATACGAGAACTTCCAAAACACCCAAATTTTATATATCATTATATTCGTAGCACTGCAATAGTTTGGTATTAAACTAAGGAGTAGACCTCAGTATTTAAGTTGAAACGAATACAATAATTGTAAAGCCTTCCAGCAGGCAGTCAAGCCTTAACAAAGGCAACATAATAGTTTATCCCCAAAATATCATTCCTAGTCGAATTAGGAGGTTACTGGTTTAATCAGCTGAGCCAACATTTTTGCCCTATTAGCATATTACAAACTCTGACCATTGTTTGTTCTGATGAATGTTAAAAATATATTGACTAATAGCAAAAGAAACCTTTGTTTACTCATGCAGAAAGTGTATTATTTAGATATTTTGTCATGGAAAATCATGTTTTTTTGTTCATTCGCTGCTTTTGTGTTATTCTCACAAGGAAAAGAATGGCTCAATGAATATTGGTATTGTATTTTTTAGTCTATTTTGATCTTATTACAACTCTAATAGTGACATTCTTAGCTACAAATAAAACACTACTTGCACAAGTGAGTTAACCTGGCATAAGAGGGAGGTTTCTTTATTCACAGTATCTTGTGGTATGAACATAGATGGCGCTATACAGCAATATGCTATACATCATATTGTAACAGGTATGTCATAAGTTGCACAATTCTATGCTTTTCAAAGTTTCATTCTATCATAGTTCTGTTTTCATATTAATGAACTCATGTCATATGCTGTTAGATGCCGTGTTTTAAAAATGTTTTTAAGGCCGTCTGGCTTTAATTCACCACTGGGCAGGTATCCTACAATTGACATTAACATGAATACAGACAAAATACAGCTGTTAGACAATAGAATACTGTTATCATCATAAGACCCGCTCGTTAATAGATCAACGCATCGAACCCTGAAACAGTTCCGATACAGATTGCAAGTCGGAAGGAACAATTTGCGACTCCATTCAAAGGGTGGATTCACAATTAACAGCGCCCTCAGCGTAAGCCCCCACCGTTAGCCGCGATAGGACAATTTTGTCTAGCTCGAGGGTAGACATCTTTCAACCACTGCAGCGCAACAAAACGCTAGTCACCAATCGAAATGGCCCAAGTCGTCCGAAATGTGTATTTTGTTTAAATGGGATCGATTGTTCTGATATGAGCGCACAGTTATACATTAAATTCCAAAGTCAAACCCCAATTATCAATTGATTCTGACTGAAAAAGGTATTGTTGGTGATGTGGTCAATATGACCACTTTTTGTAGCATCAGACCATATTGATACGTAGAATAGGCCTATTATATCTAGTTTGATGGTAAAAACGTCAGGAATACTACCCCTGACTAAAAGTGACCACAATGGTCAGACCATTTTTATGAACCAGCGCAGAATGCTCCCCCGGGTAAGTTACTCAAACCTTCCCCACCAAAAGTTCTGATCAAATCTCCTTATCACTTAGGTTTAAACAATGCGCCGTAGCTGGTATTTTTGGCAGACCTCTTCCTAGGATGCATCACGCGAAATCAAGTAAACAATGGTGTCGCTGCATGGCGCTGTATAGATTGTGAATCCATCGTATTGACATTTGAGTGTGTACGCATGCGTGTGTCACAATTTTTCTCAATCTACAAGTTATGTAAAAAAATAAATTAAGTCTTTAAAGATTGCAAGTCCTAATGATCGAATAAGTTATACAATATCAACTAGTTTGAAAGACCATGACACCAGATGATATCTGTCTAGTGGAGATCAGTTGAATGTACTGCGCTCAAATTAGCACATCCTTATCACAAGATGCACTCTTTTGGACAATTCTCTATGTGTAAACTTACGAGCAGACACACACACACACTTTTTTTGTTTAAACAATTTTGTTTTATTCCTCCAAATGTATAATACAAACCATAACATACAATTGAATAAAATAAACGTGTATAATATTGATTGCTTTTACATAAACCTTATTAATCAAAAACTTATTTGCAGTATATATAACTTAGCAACAAAGTAAACGTAAAAGTAAAAGTACCTAAACATAATATATATGTCAATTGTAAATGTTATTCACTTATACAAAAAATTAAAAAAACTTACACAAATCTGGAGGTAATTTTACCTGGAACAAAGCCTGCTCCTCCCTGCCCCCTCCCTGTCCCCCTCCTTCACACAAACACCCACACCCACACATACTCACCCACCCACCCACCCACACAAGCACACACGCACGCACACACACGCACACCCGTACCCAACACCGGCCCACACATACAACACTTATTTCCTGGTGTAAAATATTCTCTTTATCGACAAGGCATATCAGAATAAATTCTTATTACTTCCATACAAATGAGATGGATACATCTTACCAACTTTTCTACAATATTGTATTAACTTTTTGCTCGTTTTTCGTTAATGTAATACAGCAGGCTGATATTTGTCTAGTCATATCATTTGCAATACGCCACTGGCAAAGTCACTATTGACACCGGAATAAATTTGATAAGCGTGTTGTTGCTAAATATGAAAAAGGGCCTTTGGAATCGTATCATATCCATAAAAGCAGTCAATGAAAAATATACACGTTGAACCTCTTATCTCGACTTTACATGATAACACAGGATAATCAGTGTTTAGTTATCATGGGTTAAGGAAAGATCACTGCTAATTACATATTGTCATGACATTACAAACCCAATGACTCAACGGATAGACATATATGTGATTTCATTTCCTAACGCGGATTTAAAATTTGCTGTTTGCCTTTCCACTGTAGATATTTATTATATATCTGCTCACATGGAAGAAAAATGTCAATGCTACAATAATCCTTTTTTTTTAAATCCAGGATTCATTAAATTGATATATGTGATATCAAAATAGTTTTTTCCCCTTCTACTACTTAAATAGTACTTAACTTACAATACCATGACCAGGCTTTCGCATATTTGCTATAAGAATATTTATGTTTGCTCAAAATTTAAAAAAAATCAAACATTTTTCTGTAACAGAATGAAAAATACAGGTACCGTTTAACTGATTGTAACGTCACATTGAAATTATGTAGTTTTGTTTCTCTTTTTGCTTCAATAATCTAGCTGTTTCAATTTGATTCAATTTCCCTCCTAATACCATTAGCTATGAGAACAAAGCAGTATATATAGTAGTTCGCATTAACAGGATACAATCAGGTGGGGGGAAAGTAGCACTGTAAGACAAATTCCTCAGCCATAATTCAGATTATTAATGTTTAAAAAAAAATTACTCTACGGAATGACGCAATATAAATGAATTCCTATCTGTCATTCAGAGGAACAAAGATATGAATTGATATTACACTCAATACTATATGCTCATTCGTTTTTTTCAAATCGATTGATATTTTGTCTATGTAAAGGAATCAGTTATTGTAACAAACTATCTCCCAAAATAAAACAGTTTGAAAGTGCAACAGAACCTATCAAAATTCAACAGTATGCGACAGCTAATAGTTTAATGCTTAATCTTCAAAAAAGCTTTGAATCTAAAAATCGCCTTTTTTGTTTCTATGCAATTGCAATCGATAATTGTCATTGTCTTTTGTATTAATTTGAATTAGTTTACGAATACCTATATGTTTCTGATGGTTTAACCACTCCTTAACAACATTTAGTGTTTTTCTTATCCTGCCTATATTTTATAAGATTAAACAAAATGTAATTTTTGAATATGCATGTGTTTTATGGTGGCGAATAACTTCAATTAGATTTTTACATCACATATGAATTGTATTACATATTACAAAATTAAATCTTCAACATTTATTTTACTCTATAAAGGTATTTATCATTTCTTCGTGAAAAGGATTCATATTATCTATATATTCATATAAACTAAAACAATTGCGACATCTTAATGTCTAAGATACGTCTTTGCCATTGAAGGTTGTAGATACAAGAAATATATATACATTTCATATTAATCATATCTTAGCAATTGCGAACATTCTGACTGGAATATGTAGTAAATCGTACTTTTAGTCGCGAAAATCTAGGCCAGAGACAATACCCTGCTACAGAATTGTGAAATGACATTAAGGAATCAAAATAGTCCACCTGCATGACACTTATGTTTTAAAAAAATTGTTTAATTCTCGTTGAATTTCATATACAGAAACGGTTTAAACCCCAAACTCTCTATCAATATACAAAGTCCAGTATAAAACGATTTAGTCTATGTATGTCTGACAAAAAGAGGAGTAAGCAACAGGTCTTTAATACTGAAGCTGAAAAAGAATGCAACAGATTATATTATTTTGCTCTAATGATGTAGATATTTATGTATAATTGAGGGAAATAAATTTACCAGGATTTCGTTGAAGAAACCCACAGGATGATTGGGGAAACATTTTCAAGTATATAATTTTTGAACGGGTTATTAATGATTTAGGTATTCCTTACAATAATATTTAAATTCTAGCGAATTACTAATGATTTAAGTGTTATTTACAATGTTATAACAACCAATGAGTTACTAATAACTTTAATGTTGTTTACAATACATGTACTATGTTAATGATCTCTCTTGCTAGGTCTAGAAAGCCATTATCTACGAGTTTGTCTATGAAATCTCGGTGCCACTTTGACGCCTTTTTAAAAGTTATGAAATCTTTAACTTCTTTTTTGATCGAGCCTTCCATCTCCTTTGTCCAGTCTGCCACCCACTCAAAGATCCATTGTGACGTCATATCGGATGACTTGAGCCGTTTTATCCAACGCTCCTCGCTCTTCAGCAGACGTTCAAGAGAAGCTCGCCGGGATCCATCCATTCCGTCCAGCATATCCTCGATGAAAGCCATGCTTGTCTCTCCGCTCTGGTATTGACCTGTCAAATATTTGATATAATCGGAATAATCTACACAATTCAAGATATCTTGTTAGGTGTTCTGCCTCAAAGTCAATCAATCAATTCTGGCTGTATGATATTCTTAATTCCTTCACTTCAATCAAAAGTTGAAAATTTAACCAGGTGTGATATGTTTTGTACCGTGCATTCATAAAGAAAAGAGAAGATGGAGACTACAGATATGAAGAAACAGAAGAAGTTTTGTTGCGTTTAGCAAGTATACAATTTAGTGTAAATTCAAGGTATATCAATTCCGACTCTTTAACCTGTTTGCAAATTCCTTCTGTAGTGTCCAGGGGGTTGCTTGATAAAGAATAAGATCGACTTTAAGTTGGACCTGACTATGGCAGGTCATTCATGCCAATGGTTGCTCTCACCATTGGTCTCTTAACTATGATCTTTAGCTAATATTTTTCGTTCAATGATGAACTATAAAAAAAATGTAAATTATGTAGTTATGTGATCATGGTTTGTACGTCCTTTGAGAGATCGATTCCGGTATTGAGAGAAAACAGTGGCATGAACAGCCATCCATAATTAAGTCAAACTTATAGTCAATCTTAGTCTTTGTGAAACGCTCTCCAGGACTACTAATTTCGTTTAGATTTCAATGCATAAACATACCATTGATTACTGCAGCCACAAGATGTGTTTTGTTAATCTTCTGTAAGCCTTCTGCTAAGACTACACGGTAATCGATTAAACCAGGACACACACTCTCTTTCCAAATCTTTAATAGAGTGAGTACGGACGCTATGTTGCTGTCGGGTATATCTTCGTCAGTCAGCTCGAGCATTCTTTGTAGATCACTGACTCTCTGTCGATTTGCACCTGTGTTGCTCTTGTCATGCTTGCTTTTATTCTTGATGTCGCTTTTTGGTTTTGCGGGGACTCCGCAATCTTCATTATTGATGACTTCTCCATCGTCGTCGTTGCTTAGCGTTTCTTCTTTGTTTGTTGAGGCCAGAGTAGCATCTGATCGTGGTGTCTTCTGATGGCCAGTGTGTAATTCTTCTGCTTTCTCACCATCATTAATTTTTGAGGGAGACTGTTCCGTTTGGACAACTGTTTCGTTTGTGCTTTCCTTTGCTTGCTTAATGTCTTCACTGCTCCCATGGGTATCCACACCATCTTTGGGCTCGTCATCTTGAGTGACTGCCGTTGCTATAGCAAATAGCTCACCAAAGCTTGGTTCAAAGGCTTGACAAGAGGAAGATTAGGAATTTAATTAATATTTAATTGATTGTTCATTGATTAATTTTTTTTTATGACAACGACAAAATTACGAATACATTTTAAAAATGAATTTTGGGCCTTCATCCTTTCTATTTGATTTTAGATTTATATGATGCAATCTTAATCTTACCAGATATGAACCGCTTAATGACGTTCGGGTAACCAGCAATTTCCAGAATACTGCACACATCAGGCCTCAATCATCTTACATAACTGTAACACTAAACTTATAGTGCCACAATCAAGATGAGAGGCGCGAAACTCTTGTCGGTAAGATGTAAATTTGGTTCTCTCGATTCCAAGGGAATAAGCAAATGGACGGAAGTCTTCCATGATTAGATCAAGCGCCATATCTACCAGTTCAGCTTTGTAGATGAATCTACTTTTGGGAGGAGACAACAGACCTATAAGGAGAGCAAAATGCATTACTATTATCACTCTGTGGTGTTCTTTCAATATGCTCATTCAACATACCAGTGAGAAATAGATGTCTTGAATACATTTCATCTTTAAAAAAATTCATATTGATACGTTGTTTTGGAAAATACTACTACGTATCAACGTAGATCCATACATGAAAAGCAGGATCCAATTGTAAAACATTAGTCATTCCAATTAACTGATCATATTACATCATGATGCTATGATATTTCATACAATACATACATCGCAATGAAAACAAAATATTGGGATTCCACAAAATATGTAAAGTTCTATTAAAGACTTTAGTCGGTTTAAAGGTAAATGATTTGTCAAATTTTCTATTATTCATCTCATCTCTATACACAGATTTATTCAT
Organism: Strongylocentrotus droebachiensis; assembly: GCA_035222895.1. Classification (NCBI taxonomy): domain Eukaryota; kingdom Metazoa; phylum Echinodermata; class Echinoidea; order Camarodonta; family Strongylocentrotidae; genus Strongylocentrotus; species Strongylocentrotus droebachiensis. The sequence goes on from JAVYIG010008024.1 coordinate 88,495, forward strand.
TATTACTGGATAATACTCACCCTCAAAACCTATTGATTTCAAAGCAGTCGACAGTTCCTTAATCTTCTTTTCCTTTTTCAGCTTAGTGCTTCCGTCTCTCCATCTACACATGGTTTTAAACCGTCTCTCTTCATCAATGAGATCGTCTGATATGTAGGAGATGTGAAGTGCATCACAGAGATGTTTCATACGTGCTTGAGAGACCAGCTTGGAAATATGCTCGAGCTTCTTATTAGCTGGCCACTTCTCGTCAGACTCTTCCGGCACATCTTCAGAAGAAAAATATATCGAAAATAAAAGTGCCATAGTTTTAGATAACGAATATATAAATATTGCAAATTGAACTGTGACGTTATTATTGAGAAAAAAGAGCCATGATATGTCGACCATGAAATCCATACGATTTCTATTTATTTTTTAGATATGTATTTTTTTGTATTTGTCATAGTAGAAACCGTGATGTACAAGGCTTTTGACTGCTCGAGATAGGATGCTGTATGATTACTTATCGCTCATCCGACTTTGGATTATCGATTTTTATAAAGACAGAACAGTGGCAGAGGTGATCGCGCTCAGCTCGATCTACTCTTTAAAGAAATCGGAAACTGGTCAAAATCGAACATCCTGTACTCTCCTCCAAAAGGAGTAAATATCATCACAAGTTCGTTGTAGTCAATCAATCAACCTCATAACATGACAACCCATGCTTCAAAACAAATATCGATCTTAATTTTGAAAATGGCAAAAATTCTCTGGATTTAAACTTATATTCAAATGAAACCTTACCCATGACATCCGTTCTTCCTTTTGGAACATTAGCTGCAAGCTGTATCTGACATCTCTTCTCGTAGTTACTACAGTTCTGCTCAGCCCACCAATCCTCGATCATCTGATGACTATCGAACAGTGCTGTTCTGTTCTCCTGGATGATATTATCTATCCAAACATCTCTGTTCTTTGAGCTGAAGAATGTAGTGGCCAAAGTGTATTTTTTCCTGAATTCCATTGCAGCATCAATCAGGTCTGAACAGTGTCGTGATGTTATTTGAGGTAATAGGAATGCTTGTATGTCATTCTTATCTAGCCCTCGTTTCTTGCATTCAGGGACTGAATGAAAAAGAAATAAAAAATGGTGTTGATGGCCAGTAATTTATGATTTCTTGACTGATTGATTGATTGGTCGATTGATGTTCAAGTATTTTCCATATACATCATCACAAATATATGAACTTTAACATGTGTGGTCGCATAAAATCATTCATAGAAAAAGGAGTCGTCTCAATCACAGCATGAGTTGACGTCCTCATTAAGTTAACTTAATTGTGTACATACAATTTATATATTTTATTTGTTTATTTATTTATTCATTTTATTTATGCATGTTCTCAATTCACAATTCATTGAAGTTAACATCACATGAAAAATGAATATAATTTAACAAATCATTTCCAAGTTTACAATCCATTTGAATTGACTTCACGTGAAAACAGAATATAACAATGTTTTATCAAAGGCAAGTTGCAACTAATATACAGTTTGAAGAATGAACACACAAAGGTGATGAAACATAAGCAAATAGAGCTTGAATCGTTACAACACCTTTCAAATATATAATATATGACAAAGAAAATTCCTAAAGTTTTGTAATGAACTATTTACACTATTTACAAAGGTTAAAAACAAAATTAAAAAGGATTTTGTTAAGCCAAGTAACAAAATTATGTTCGACATAATAAGAACTGACATATAGATTATATTGTAAGTAATATCTTTCATCTGTGAAATGATAATATATGAATGTGTAGACAATGCAAAACGGAAGTCGAATGGTCAACTAAAAATTTAAGGAGAGAGAGAGATAGAGTGTGTGTGTGCGTGTGTGTGTGTGTGTGTGTGTGTGTGATGACAGATACACGTATTAAGAGAACTAGCCCATCTTTGCATTATTCTGAAAGCGTTTGGTATTTTTTAATTTTAGGAGACATGAAAATTCAAAAAATATATATTCACTTGTGATAACTTTGTAAAGACCGTACTGCACTACTTCATTATATCCTTTACTTTTTCAAAAAATTTCCTTAAAATAAATGGGAATCATTTCTTCAATTTTGATTTAATTCTCTTATAATTATATAAGAGAGTAAAAAGTTCGAAGTAAAAATATTTTGTTTACTTCGGAAGAAATCCTTATCGCTTGGGGTGTACTTGATTGTCTCCAGTGCTAGGCTTAACATCACTTCTTGGTTTCCAGAGCTGTTAACATCTCTCCATTGTTTCAAGATATTCATGACTCCTTCGTTGACCTCTCTTTGCCCTTTTTTGCCCTTCAGCACCTCAGGGTGTGCATGTAGCACACCAAGGCTCTCTAGGAGTCCAATGATGTCATTTTCGGAGATGTGCCACAGTGTATGTTCCAGGTCGTCCGCAGTCACTGCTCGAGTAGAGTCGGAGTATTCTACATATGCATGTGGAAGAATAAGATTGAACATATTTCGACATGAGTTCTACTCAGTATGGTCAAATGAATATTGGTTAGGCAAGCCAACGGGCTTTTACCTCATTAAATTCAGTAGGCATAGTAATAACATTATCTTAATATATATATATATATCGTCGCTGTTTTCACGAAGTGACGGTAGTGAAAAAAAATTGCATTCACTTTGCGTTACGATTTCCCTCACTACCGTCACTTCGTGAAAACAAGGACGATATATATATCAGTCATATATTTTACCTTTAAAACATTATAATAACTTAGTACCAACATTTGTACGCTTAACAATAAAATGAATACTAGGATGGGCGTTAAACATGTTTAAACCAAGCACTTACTTCGAGGAAATAAATATACATCGTCATGGTTAAAATAAATGGGGTCTTCAGAAAGGAAATGGAAAACAACTATTAAACCAAACGCATGTAATAAAACCTCAATGTTGAATTACTTTGTAATTCATCTATTGCAGTCTCCAAGTCGGCATTCCTAAACGCATCAAAGAAGTCCTTCCTCTGACATGTTCCAGTGTATTCAGCTTTCCATTGACAAAACTCCTGGTAATAATCCTCGTCTGTTTGTGATGTCTTAGAACCCTCTTCGTCCTTGATTGGTTTGTCGAGAACCTTTCCCAGTTCGTCGTTCGAATTCTGCTCTCGAGCATATTTCACCAGTGTCCACAGTTCAATGTATGAAATAAGATCTGAAAAGGAGGATGAAATGCTTGCTTTATTAACTGTTTCTCCTCTATCTTCCCATAATAAATGATAATGTAAAGTATTGAACTAAAATGTGGAAGGTTATTTTCTCGACGATTGTTCTTCCAAACCCCATCCCTTTTTACTACTCTCTATTTCATTCAGAAACGTTCGCTTTTGTATCCCTTTTTAATGTACATATTCACAATTATTGTAAATAAATTGTTTTGATTGCAGAGCAATACAAAGTCATTTTTCTTTTACTTACTTTACGAACCTTTTTTCTAACACACAACTTAAAGCCCAAACCAATTGTTTCAATTCGTGTGAAATTCTGAATGATTGTTGCCTTAGTTTCTTCTTCCAGATACTACTAATAGATTCGTTTTAAGAGGCTAGTGTTGGTATTTAGTATTCCTTTCTTATTGTTCATGGATGGGGGTGATCTTTTCATTCACCCCCCCCGAACAATATGTATTAAGTAAGAATCGACGCCCGTGCTTACCACGTTGTTTCGCCTCATAGACCATAGAGACCTTGGCGTAGTTCCCTGGAGAAAATAAAAGCAAAATACAAATAACTTTAGAGTAATTTGTTGTTGTGTTTATTCTGTTTCAAATAGCTTTGTCCTTTTGTGTGTGCTTTGTTTTGATTTTACTTTCAATGAATAAAAAAGTCTATTGTTACTTTAAATGACGTTTGGTATATTTTTAAGCGAAATTGAAAGATGAATTTGTTATTATCATTTAATATCTAGTACATGCAGGCGCGTACGCAGGGGGGGGGGGATTGGGGGGTTAAACCCCCCCCTTTGGTAATTTTTTGTGTGTCAACCCCCCCCCCAAACACTATTTTTTTTAATTTAATTTTTTTAATTATTAAAAAAAAAAAAAATATTCCCATGGTCGACCTTAAAAAAGGTGACCTTACCCCCCCCCCCCCCCAACGGAGCAAAATGTCAAATTTCAAAATTTCGAGACCAGAAAAAAAAAAAAGTGTCCTCTTACCCCCCCCCCCCCCCCCCCCCCCGCTTATTCAGCGGTCGGGTTAAAAAAAAAAAAAGTGTCCTCTTACCCCCCTCCCCCCCCCCCCCCCGCTTATTCAGCGGTCGGCTGAGTCGTTGCGAAATTTTCGGACCGATTTATAAATGTTAAACCCCCCCCCCCCCCCCCCTTGAAAAAATCCTGCGTACGCGCCTGAGTACATTTTTGATATGAAAAAAGCTTAAAATCTCAGTGGGTTTTACTTACGTTTCAAATGCCTTCTCCGTCGCTTCATTACATATACAGCAATGACGATGATTATAGAAAAAAGGATCACAGCTGAAATTGAAGAAAACAAAATTGAATCTGAATTTGATTAAACACCACCTTTAAAACGGAGAGCAATACCGTACAGTGGGTTTTCGAATTTATCAACCACCAAACATTACGATCAAGTACTATATTCATGACGCCATTCCAGCTTTTGTGGCGGAGCCATCCTTTCCATCCTCTCTGCCCACTTTATATGCCTACCCATGATTATGTGCGCGCATGTGTTTGTGTGTGTGGGCAACAAAGTATCTTTCGGAGTAAATGAGGGAGACTAGGCTGCACAACGATATCCGAAATAAGTGCATATTGTTCCCTTTCCTCTTTTTCAACGTATGGAGACAATTAGGCTATTTTGTTCGTTTTTGACTCCCCCTATTGAAGTGTGTGTGTGTGTGTTGGTAAATATAAATTTCTCCTGAACTCTTAGTACCCCCTTCCCCCCCCCCCTCATTAATTGTTTTACTGTCCTTATCTGTCATTTATAGGCTACCACTTACGGACAACGACTGCCACACCAACGCGAGTCTGCTGGACATTTCGAATCAAGTGGATTGTCATGGACCTGCTCTCAGCTTCCCCAAGCAGCCCTCTTGCAACGCATTCAAAGACAGTTTCACTGCTGCCATTGGTTGCTATCGTAATAAGTTTATTTCTTGTACCATCGCTGTTGTTCCACACCCTCGTTTCCAAGGAATCAACTCTCAGTGATCCATGCATGAAGAACAGGTCGATAACTGGGTAGTATTCTCTTACTTCACATGTTAACGTTGTTTCAGAAGCGATGCGGAGAGTGCATGATGATAGGTCCTGTTGCTCTCTGGGACACTCTTCGATTGAAGGATACGGCTCCAGAGGAAAATCTATTCAATTGAACAATTTAGATGCAGGTATGTAACATATCACATTGCGATTATATATCACTGCAAATCTATTATTTTAGCATTAGTCATCTTTATCAATTTATGTGCTTTGTAAGGTCCAATACTTTAAATAATTATATTGTTGTTTCGATATGTATTCTTGAATTTGTTATTCAACTATGATTTTTACACGAACCCTTTACTTGTAAACCCGCCTAGTTATAAAAACAAAACTGTTTTTATCGCGTTAAAATATGAGTCAATCAATAATTCATCAAATATATAAGGGATAAATAAAAAAGAAAGAATTTAATCATCTTTCATTGCATTT